>VMDR010004571.1:0-58839 GCA_007922815.1 Macrotus californicus
GGGGAGGAGATGGGACAACTGTAATAGTATAATCAATAAAATATATTTAAAAAAAAGAATATTCATAGGAACATGGTATGTAATTGGGAATTAACTAAATGTCCACTAAAAAAGAACAGATAACTGAATTGCAGAGTAATTAAACAATGAAATAATAAGCAATGCTGTCATGAAACAAATAAACCAGATCTACTTTCATTGACATTGATGAAATTCACAAACATAATGCTGAGTTTAGAAGAAATGTTTAGAAGAAATGTTAGTGCCCCCAGTCACTGTGGCAATAAAAACTCCCACCCACATTTCTAAACCCTGGGAGGTGGCGATTGCTCCTCCCCTGCCCCTCCCCCCATGCTGAGAGCAATTAGGATGATGGTATTATTTCATTTGGGACATTCAGTTTGAAATACATATTAGGTATCCAGGTAGAGATGTCAAGTAGAGAGTTGGTGGTAAATGAGTTTGGAACTGAGGTGAGAAGTCAGGGTCCGAGATACAAATTTCGGAGTCATTAGCAGGTAGAAGACATTTAAAGTCATGGCATTTGATGGGCTCTCTTAGAGAGAGTCTAGGCAGTGAAGGTGAGAGGACTCCAGACCAAACCCTCTGGTATTCCAACTCTAGATTTTGGATAAAGGATGAGAAGCCTGAAGAGGAGCTAGAATAAGCACAGCCTGTGAGGTGCTAGGAGAATATGGTGCCATAGAAGCTAAAAAGGGAGAATGTTTAAGGAAGGAGTGATTGACTGGGTTGATCCTGCCAAGAAAGGTTGCAGTCTGACCTGAACCAACTTTGTCACATGGCAGAGACTGCTACTTATCCCCCAATATTGACTCACCCCTCCTGGTATCATAATAAAATTGCCCCGATTTTTAACCAAGTGCATGGCCCATCAGAAATAAAAACTACAGCCCTGGCTGGTGTGGCTCAGTGGACTGAGCGTGGGCCTTTGAACCAGGGGGTCACTGCTTTGGTTCCCGGTTGGGGCACATGCCTGGGTTGTGGTCCAGGTTGGGTCCCCACTGGGGGGTGTGCGAGAGGCAGCCACACATTGATGTTTCTCTCCCTCTCTTTCTCCCTTCCCCTCTGTCTAAAATAAATAAATAAAATCTAAAAAAAAAAAAAGGAAGAAAAACTACATTTTTCCAGCCTCCCTTAGAGATAAATAAGACCATGTCTGGCCAATGAGATATGAGAGTGATGTGTGCCACTTCCAGGTCATTATTAAAGAGAAAGAGTTCATTCTCTTCCCACTGGCTAGGTGTGCATGTGGCCATGAGCAAACCTGGACCAAGCAAATGAAAGTGCTACCATAGGTATGGCAAAGCAGCAATATAAAGAATTCAAGTCCCTTTCAGCTTCAAGCATCACACCAGCCCTGGTTGCCTCATGGAATGGACTTACCATTCCAGCTTGACTGTAATGAGAGGGAAAAAGCATGAAAAGCTTTTTCAAGGCAGATATGTCAATGCTCTAGCCTGTTGGTTAGGGTTAGGCAACAGATCTGTCATTAAGTGGCAGAATATCCAGGTAAGTCAAAGCTCCAGGCCAAGAGCACCACTCAGAAGGCTGCCGGGCTTGTACTAGACTTTTCTATTTTCATGTGTGTGAGATGAGTGTCACAATGCCTAAGAGCTAAGAATCTAGTGCCTCCCTAAGCTGTGGGAACGAGTTGTAGGAATAGTTAGTTGCCCTCGTGCTAATAGGTGTCCAAATGTGTGACAGAACTTGTCTGAGACCCACCTTCATTGTAACATATCACCTGAGTATGAGGTTGTTGGGGAAAAACCTAGAGCCTGCCCCTAGGTCTGACAGTTGGAGGCCTCCAATTATCACCCCATATTATCTATTCACTGTGAACACCCTAATTTTCTTAGGTCAATTTGACACAGCAAACAGGCTGATATGCACAGAAACTGTAAGCAGACCTTCTATGGAGACAAGTGGAAGCTGATAAAACAACAGTGTATTTACTGGGGTCTCACCCAAAGTAAAGTAGCTGTGACATAAAAAGGAAAAGAAAAGGGCTTTTGGGGGGATACACTTTTTACAAATTGAATTACAACACACAAACAGTAAACTACATAAATTTTAAGTATATGACTCAATGAAGCTTCACAAACGAACACTACCTCATAACCACCACCCAGACTGGGATTTAGAACATTCTCAGCACTCCAGAAAGTCCCCTCATGCTCCCCTTCCAGTGAGTGCCCCCTAAAACTTAACTATCGTATATTAGCCTTCCCCTGCAGGTTTTGAGAAGAGGAGGGCCTGAGCAGAGCCTTCCCACTTTATTCTTTACAAATTTAATAATTAGAAAAGCCATCCCTCCTTCCTTAGGGGTAAGCAATAGAGGCCAGGGGGGTTAAACCGATATCATCATACACAGTTGGATGACAAGGGCAGGGTAGGAACAGGAGGCCGGGTACAGAAGGTCACCAGGGCAGAAAGCCCCGGGTTCCTAGCAACACAGAACTGACAGGGCAAGTATTGTAGGATTCCTGCTCCCAGAGTGACTATCGTCCCCTGACCTTTCACCCCCTGGCATGTTGCTAGTCATGTGGTAGACCCCCTTAGAAGAGGAACAAGGCTGCTGGGGAATAGCCCCATATGACTCCCTTGAACGACCACTCCCTTAAGCATGAAGCCCTCTAGACAACGAAGTTCTGACCCACATCAAATCATCTTAGAAACAAAGCCTTGGTTTTTGACCACAGAGACAGAGTTTTGGTCAAACTGGAGATAACATCTAGGCCTCAGCTGTGTTTCAGCTCCAGGCCCAGAAAAGCAGCAAGGCCAGGCAGGGCGATACTGTGGCTGATATCAGGCCCAAACACAATGACTCATGTCCCGCTACCCTAGCACCAATCAATCAGTAGAAACCATGACCCTGAAAGAACACAACTGGAAAAATGATGAATATTCTATTGAGATCCTCCCCTAAGACCTCCCCTAAAATATCCATCTTCAAAAACCCTTAAGACGAAAGATGCAGCACAATCCTGCTCCCTCTCTCTCTCTCTCTCTCTCTCTCTCTCTCTCTCTCTCTCTCTCTCATGCCCATGCCTTTACCCATTCCTTTCTTTCCCCAGGCACATCTCCCTGGAGCACATCCCTGCCTTTCCCCCCTCAGATGTGTTATCTTTGCCCTTCTCCTAAGCTCCAAGGGTCCTTCTTTTGCCTTTGTAACTTGTTTTTTAAATCTATGAAGCTCAGTTGGTTCACTTCTTCCCTGGCTCTTCTACCTCTGTGACTTTCTAAATAAGCTTTCACTTGTACTGAGTTCTTGGCTCTGAATTCTTTCTTAGCCAAACTCAAAGACCAAGGTATAACATCCAGTGCCGGTCGCCGTTAACGAAGCCAGCAGAGCTATTTCACTCTGGAAGCACTCAGGAGAAGAGAAGAAGCACACCACCCTAACAAAGCACCTTCTGGTTCAAAAGGATTTGTAATTTGTAATTCTGATATAGTTTTCAATTTTGCCCTCAGAAATATATTGTGCCAATGTAAACTCCCTCCAGGTGGGGATGCTATAGACCCAGACACATATGAAAATGTAATATAAAAAAGTTTTTCAATTATCTGTCTATTCATGTCTCATTACCTCAGAGGTTTTCCTTTAAACTTCCTTGTTTATTTTGAAATATAACACAGCAGAACTTTAATTGTAGTAGCTTACAGCATTTTAACAACTGGCAGAGACAATTGACTGAGTATCCATTAACCCTTTCTTCCTGTTTGTAACAAGACTCCGTTTGTACCTGAGCATGTGGCTACCCATCTCTGGGTCAGTCCATGGCAGCATACACGGGCACTACTGTAAGGCCTTTGGCTTTAACTCTAAATGAAATGGGTGTCTTCGCAGGGGTTTGTACAGAGGAGTGGCAGCATCTCAGTGTCTTGTGGACTAAATTGTTACTATTGTCACCAGGGATTTGTCCGCTCATCAGGAAAGCTTGAGGGAAAAAGTACACAGCAAGGTGTTTCTCTCATCAAAAAAACTGGCTGCCAACTCTCCCCCAAGACCAGAACTAAAACTGCTTTACAAGTTGAGGAGACTAGGACATCGGACAATGGAGTGGGTAGCTCTCTTTTCCTTCATCTTAAATTCTTCTGAGTGTTTGGTTTTCACAGACAAGGAAGAAGAAAGAAAGGGAAGGGCCCTGACGTGCAAGTTTCTAATCCTGGATTTATGAGACAGGATGCTCTGCTACTTCCACAGATGGTTTTTTAAAAAATTTATATACTCTTGCAGATGTTTTCTCATAACACTTTGAGCTTCCTCTTTGAAAAAGGGTTTCAATGCCTCAGCTCATCTACTGCAATGGCCGAGAACATCTTTATTTATAACTTATGTAATAAGCACACAGAGGTTCACAGAAGGCAGATGTCACTCTGGAAAGATGTTCAGTTAGATCGACTTACCGAAATATTATAGGTATGCAAGATGAAAATCTCAAAAAGGGAATACAAAGTCACAAAATGCACTTGAAGACTAAAGTTGTGTCCAGCTAAGAAAATAATGACAATTTATATTGGGCACAATTTTGTTTAAATTTTCCAGCCATTTCATAAGCCAAATGTGTGCTATGATTTTGGTGAGCTTGGACTAATGGGGCTTCTGAACGGTGTGCAATTCCTCAACTTAGAGAAGTTTTTTGTTGTTGTTGTTCAAAGAGACGAAGGTGGTAGACTTCATCAGGTTGCCTTCTTAACTTTTTTTCTAAGCACGGGTAAGAAAGAGAATATATGTACTTTAAAATCAGTAACTGGGTTTCTATATTTACTTACAAACACTGGAAAATCGTTCTATGTGTCCTTTGTGTCCCTTGGACACCCTAATGTGTTGACAAGGGGGAGATGTTACCTTGAAGAGTCCTCCTATAAGAGCTTGGCTGGGCTCCCCAAGAATAAATGCCTTATGCTAGAAATTGAAGGACAGAAAAGCAGAAAAATGGTCTCTGACTTTTTCAAAGACCATCAAAAATTATGGAGAATATACTCCTGTAAAACTATCCTATTTTTTATGTTAGTTTAGAGCTCCGGGCAAAAATTCCTTACCATTCTTTCCTTCCATCTGATTAAAAACCCAAGTCCCAGTGAGGCAGGTTAGTAAGAAACTAGGAAAATTCTCTGGCAAGTGGAATGAGAAAACTGAGACAAATGGCTGGATCAACGGCCAGAATGGCTGAACAATGAACTGCAAGTCGATAAATCACAAGACTCTCTCCTCCCTAACCAAAGATACCGAAGAGCAGGTAGTTTAAACCCGTCCTTCCTAACCAAAGCTATCTATGAACAGGTGGTTTAAATCATCTTCGTCAGGGAGATGGATAACGAAGAAAGAAAAAACAATTAGAGCCAGACTAATTCAAAATAGAGGTGACACTAAATGGAGAAGGACCCTAAACTTTATTATATAAGGAAGAGCCCCCCAAAACTGGAATTATCTTCTGGAGAGCAGGCCCCTTGTAGTAAAAGCTTTTGCCACTAGGTGAGTGCTCTGGGAACCCATCTGCATCAGTGCACCAGCTGCTTGTGAGAGGCTGTGTTCAGCTTCAGTGAATTTTTTTGGAAGACTCTTTCAACGTATTTGCCCATTTCATGATGGGTGATTTATGAGCACACCTGCCCATGCTGCACTGAGTGTTCAGCAGTTTTTGACCAAAAAACACCATGAGCTCTGTGTCTCACCCTCCCTATTCACCCAATCTCACCCCAAGCGACTTTTTCTTTCATTTGCCTCGATGAAGGAAGTCCTAGAAGTGAAACAGAAAAATGGCAGAAGCACTAAAAGGCATCACAATCAATGAGCTCAAAAACTGTTTTGAGCAGGGGAAGAAAACGTCTTGATAGATGTATTGCATCAAATGGAGAGTACCAGTACTTTGAAGGTGACTGAAGTTTAAACATGTAAGAATAAATACACAATTTTTTATAAATAAATTCCACTTTTTGGGTTCCCCCTTGTATGTTCATTTTAATTCATGAGCATGCAAAACAACACAACTAGAAATCTAGTGAGTATTCTGTTGAGGTCCTCCCCTGGCACCGCCTCTAAAATTCCCACCTGTAGAAAATAGATAAAACCCTCAGGAAAAAGGACGCCAGCGCACAGTCTTCTTTGAGCAAACCCACACCCCCTTTCCTCGGGCGTGTGCTGTGCTACTCCTGTCCCAAGCTCTAAGGGTCCGAAGACACTTGCTCCCAGGGGAGCAATGTGCAGCGGCAGCTCATTCAGACTTACCAACTAATCCTGCCTCCAGGGGCCTTTCTCTTCCCTCACTGTCCAGAGCTTTAATCAACTTACTCTCACTTTCACCTGGACTCATGCTTCACCTAGACTCATGCCTTGAAATAGTTTCTTCACGAGTCAAAACCTGGAGGTTGCGTGACAAGCCAAGGTCCCAGACCAGGCCAGGACAGGGCCAGCCCCTGGTGTGGAAGCAGTTCAGTAACACCAGGATGTAGTTTGCCAGTTTCAACCCTACTTTCCCTTTTGCTTTTTGTTTGGAATTTTGAAGAAGTCCAAAATTATTAAAAATTCATACCCAAACTGCATGTTGGTATCATTATTCTGAGACTGGGATGTGTGTGAGAGAGAGGTAGATAAAGCAACTGAGTTATAATATAATAATCTAATTCTGCTATCCTAGGTGACTTTGAGAGGCAGAACACTTTCTGTGGGCAAAGGGGCTACAGATGTTAGGACAGAGGAAGTTGGGGAAACACTCTGTGGTGCTTTTACGTGCATTTCCCTGATAATGTCAGGACCTTAGAAGGTTTTAACTCTAATTACCCTTCTGCCTTTGTGTTATTATTACACATTTTGATTTCAGCCTTGAGATTTAATATCAATAAGTATCCCTAGAGCCTAAAGGTCTTGAAATACCATTTCTCACTAACAGACACCCAAGCTGCTTGGAGAAATGGTTGATTCTAATACCACGGGTAATTATTTAATTATTAATTTGGAAGGGAGCAAAAGGAATCGGACATTGTCGAGCTGGGGAACATAAGCCTGTTTGCTTCACCAAGAAGCTACAGCCTCACACACTCCAGTGATCGCTGCATTGCCCCACCAAGGATTAACAACCCTCCCCTCCCCATGCCAGTACCAGATTGTTGGGGAAAGCAAGGGGAGGTAAGCACATGGTCAATAGAAATCAAAATAGCACAGGGGGAGGTGCTTGACCATAGAGGCCTGCCAGTCTATCCTGGGAAAAGGATCAATTGCCTAGAGAGGTGAACCCATCAGAAGCCCACAAAAACTTGGGAAGTTAATTGGTTAATTTGAAAAAGTTCCTGGTCCTTCCCAAACCCAAGATACTATAACCCCAGGAAATAAAGAAAAGCTCTTTCTCAGCGACCCACACTCCCCTGTGCACTTCGTGTTCTTTCTCCACAACCATGTGGCCCTAGCAGCCACGTGGCTGACAGGTGCGTGGGCTCCAAACGCAGTCTCCAGGTGAGAGCCTGGATCCCACAACACAGCAATGGGTTGCAGCCACACCACAAGCTAAGCTAGCTGGATGGTGAGAAAGGCTGGAAGGACGGACGAAGCTTTAATGTAGCACAGAAACTCTGGTCACTGGCCTTTGTTTTAGCCTTGCTGAAGACTTGGTTGGACTTTTTCCATGGCGGTATGGACAGATATGGGACATTGGGAATCCAGGAGGGGCACTGTTTTGATTTTGCATCTGATGCGACAAATAAACCTTGCCACACCTCATGCTTCCTCGTGGGTCTCCTGGAATGTTTTCCTTGTGACACCACAAGAGGCCCACTTCCACCAGCAAACATTCCAGGTGTGGGGGCTAAAAAAGATATTAATATGTTTCCTCCCACATTCAAAGTTCTTCTGGTTGGGCTAATATATTAAGAGACAGGTTAACAGGAGAAAATCAAAGTGTAATACATGCGCACCATGGGGAATTCACATAAGCACAAAAACTCCAAAGGCAGGGAGGCAACATTGGGTATAAAAGACATATTTAGACAAAGGAGAAAGGAAGGGGGATGGGGTATTAGGTTCAGAAGTGAGAATGGGCAATTTACAAGTAGTTGAGGAAATGGGGAACATATAGGACAGGAAAATTCTTGTTAGGCATCTCAGACAATGGGACCCAGGGGGTATCGAACAGGCACCCTCTGGTTTACCACAGTTAATTCAAATTAGGCTAAGGTAAATATCCTAAGACTTCCTGGGTCAGCCTTTCCGTCTGAATCTTTTATGCAGAAAGAGGAAGGGTCAAAGTTTTTGAGTCTTTTGTTTCTTAATAAATAGCTTAAAATCAGTATCCCAAAAGGCAAAACTTTTGGTCCTCTTCAGGTTTGAAGCAGGAAATGTACATGATGACTCTCGTCAAATCAGAAACAAAGAAATCATCAAAAGCAATCTGCAGAGGTTTCCACCGGCTCAAGATCAAATAAACTGTATATCTATAAGGGCAGCTGCAATGGACTGCAAAATGCCAAGTAGGCTAAAATTCACGAGTTCATAATGATTAAAAAAAAACAATAAATCTAATACGCGACCTTTGATTTTTCGTTATAATGATGGTGTGATGAGCTTTGGGATCATTCTCTGGTTAGTTTCATCTCTATCTTGGCTTAGTTTGGCTCTAATTGGTTTTTTGTTATCCATCTCCCTGACAAAGGTGATTTAAACCATCTGCTCTTGGACATCTTTAGTCAGGGAGGAGAGGGTCTTGTTATTTATTAGCTGGATGTTAATTCCTTAACCGTTTGCTCAGCCATTTGCTCAGCTATTTGTCTCTGTTTCCTCATTTCCCTCACCAGGGAACTTTTCTAGTTACTTACCAACCTGCCTCATTTTGATCAATGCACCACCACCCGTGAAGTAGTTTTGACAAACTCGAATCTGATTAAGTTTCTGGATGTTATTATCAATGTATAGAAAACACAAGGACAGAGGAACGTGCTAAATAAACTACACAACAGGAACACAGTCAGTACAATCCCAGCTTCGAGGAATCAGGGTAAATGATCCAGCTTCTTCAACAAATAAATTACAAGGAGTTAAAAAAAGAAGAAGAAAAGAAAAGAAAATAGCCCTTCTTCGTGTGGCTCAGCTGGCTGGAGCATCATCGCATAACCGAAAGGTTACAGGTTTGCTTCCCAGTCAGGGTACATGCTGAGCTTGTGGGTTCGATTCCTGGTTGGGACAAGTACTGGAGGCAGCCAGTTGGTGTTTCTCTCTTGCATCAATATTTCTCTCTCTTCCTTCTTCTCTCTCTAAAAGCAATTAAAAAAAATGTTGGGAGAGGATAAATAAAATATTTTAAAGAAAAAATATAGATGGAGAATTTATTGATTAAGAGACCTGAAAGCAAAATAAATGCAAAGTTAAATACGGTATATAGAGATTTACACTTGGGCGAGGTAGTGTGTGAAATGGTGACCCCTCCAAAAATATGTCCACATCCTATTCTCTGGAACAGGTGAATGTTACTTTAACTGGAAAAAAAAGGGTCTTTGCAGGTGTTATGAAGGATTTTGAGATGAGGAAATCATCCTTGAATATCCAGGCAGGCCCTAAATCCAATGACCAGTGTCCTTATAAGGAGGTGGGCAGAAGCAGATTTGACACAGAAGACGAGACAGTCTGACCAGGGACGTAGAGACTGGGTAGCTGCGGCTCCACTCAAGGAACGCTGGCAGCCACTGGAAGCTGGAGAAGACCGAATTCTCCCCTGGAGACTTCAAAGGAGAGCAGCCCCGCAGAGACTTCAAAGGAGAGCAGCCCCGCAGAGACTTCAAAGGAGAGCAGCCCCGCAGATGCCTTGATCTTGGATTTCTGGCCTCCAGGGCTTTGAGAGAAAAAATTTCTGTTGTCTTAAGCCACCCAGTTGGTGGCGAGTTTTTAATAGCAGCCACAGGAAACTAGTGATACAGGCGATACTAATGAGAAGGAGAGAGAAAATCATCACAATGGTGAGGATAGAGATCGTCCATAGAGGTGGGTGTCTGTGGTCCTCTCATCTGACATAGTTGCCAGCTACAAGAGGATTTGCCTTTTATTTATTTTTTAAAAGACTTTATTTATTTATTTTTAGAGAGATGGGAAGGGAGGGAGAAAGATAGGGAGAGAAACATCGATGTGTGGTTGCCTCTCACGCGCGCCCCACAGAGGACCTGGCCCGAAACCCAGGCACGTGCTCTGACCGGGAATAGAACCACTGACCCTTCAGTGCACAGGCCAGCCCTTGATCCACTGAGCCACACCAGCCAGGGCGGATTTGCCTTTCAATAATTCAGAATGTACATGTGTTTCATGTGTCGTACACATGTGTTTGATAGTCTAAAAAAATCATACCCAATACCAGTGAAGCTGTTATCTAAACATCTGCCTGTGCACGCGACCCTATAATCTCTTGACTGGGAAGGTATGTCACATTTCCTCTTTGAGGAAGGTGTGAGGAGGAAAAAGCCAAAGGATAGAAGAGGGCTGTCACATTCAGAAAATGACAACTGCCTTTGTTTACCCATCTTTCCAGAAAAGAATTAGAAACAGTGGAAGTTGTATTTAGCAAGTTTCAGTGGCTGGCCAGACTTGCTAAGTGTTCACAGATCACACAAGCCCAGCAGCCTTGTAAAGGTTGGCAAACTAAGGTGGTGAGGGGTGCGGGGGTGTTAAGAACAATTGGCTCGTTTCTCCCTATAAGTACGCAGGGCTGGTGTTTCACTTTCTCCAACTGCAACCTCTGTAGCATTTGCAGCCATACACAGGTAAAATCTTGTGGTCTGCTTTGGATTGCAAAGGTAAAAATAGAAATGACTGTCAGTCTTGTGCATATAACAAGACACAATTTGCAATGACTCTGCCTAAGCCAGCACAGAATACCCCCAAACTGCGGCTAATTGGAATCCTAGCAAGATGCTCACCACCACCCCAGTGAAGGCCCAAAGACAATATGGACTCAGAGGGCTGAAGTAGGAGTTAACAGTTTATGACTCTCAATTGCAAAATACCCTTGGAACTCAAATTCAGAGTTAAAAACTGTATGATAAGGCCTTTGGGCGATGAGGAGACAGTTCCACTGCTAATAGTTTCATGTTCATTGCCACCACATATTTCATAACATTCATGTCATAAATTGCTCTCTCACTTCTTAAATTTTTATAATTTATGCGTCCCTGATTTCACTAGGCTACTGCATATTGTTAGGTGACACTTTATTACCTTCAGTAAAAATTAAAATTAACTTCTTGACAATGGAATTAATTTCATATCGAGACTTCAATAAGTATGGGTAAGTTGTGTTCTTAACTATTTTTAACATCTACACCGCTCTCTACCTTTTAGCTATCCCACTGTTTCCGCTGTAGCTAAAGAACTTACGAAATGAGGAAACTTGATATGAGGAAGTACTTTGGGGTTGTCCTATATGTATTGACATTTAATCAAATGAGTGAATAAATTGTATGAAAAGACTTTGTAAATTAACTTCAAGAAAGACAAAATATTTCCCATGTTCAGTCTTCTTAGCCATCTCCTAGGAGCAGCAATCAATCAATCAATCTTCCCTGCTGTACGACCCCCAGCAGAATTCCCACGTCTTACAGGTTAGAACTGCTCCCCACACATTCCTAAGCCAGGACTGACAAGGAGGATGGAATAGCCATAATTGCCTTAGACTTTTCTTAGACATGTCTTCCTAATACACAGAAAAGCCTGGAGCACTTTTCTACCTGCAAAGAAGGGTTGTAGGATAGACAATCCACATCTTTGAATTAGTTAGGGATTTCCTTGTAATATATTTTATTTTCAGGCTAGAAAGGCCAGCCCTTCACAGAATGGTCTAATGTTCAATGACACGATCACGAATTCATCTCTCTCTCTCTCTCTCTCTTTTTTTTTAGTGTGCCATCTACCCTTCAGTCCTCGGTGTCCCTGGAGCCCATCATGTTTTATTCTTTTTCCTTCTATCAGAACCTCCTCTCAGAGTAAGATCAATTCAGCCATATGGAATTGCAAGTCAGGGTAAGACTTAATATATCACTGTCTATAGCAAGCAGAATAATGGCCCCCTAAAAATGTCCATGTAATATCCAGAAACTGTGAACTTGTTAGGTCACATGACAAAGGCTGCAGACTGAACTAAGGCTGCTAAAACTGAAACAGAAACTCAACTCAAAACAAAAAAGGACCTGCCTGGCTGGTGTGGTTCAGTTGGTTGTCATCATACAGATCGAAAGGGTTCGATTCCCAGTCAGGGCACATGCCTGGGTCGCAGGTTCCTGCCCCAGTCGGGGCACATGTGGAATCAATGCTTCTCTCCCTCTCTTTCTCCCTCTCAAATTAAAATTAAACTTAAAACAAAAAGGGACCTATTTGTTCACATAATCAAACTGAGGGAAAGACAGGAATGGAGCTACATCAAGAAGGCCTGAAGTCAAGACATCAGTTATCACCCTCCTCCCACCCCCGCCCCATCACTGTGTGTTCGATGTGCCAATTCTCTTCACTCAGATCAGCTTAGTCTCCGTGGCAGGGAACTTGCCTACCATATCTGGACTGATCTCTGTGGCTGGGGATGAGATGCTACAATAGCTGAAGAGTAAGTGTTCCCAGGGAGGACGTCAGGGCATCAGTACAGACGTGGTCTTTGGGAGAACAGGGCAGATAGAACCCCTAGCTCAGCGATTTTCAGCCACAAGAACTTTTTAAATTTTTGTTTATTGATGAGAGAAACATCAATTTGCTGTTCCACTTACTTATGTATTCATTGGTTGCTTCTTGTACGTGCGCCCTGACTGGAGATAGAACCTGCAACCTTGGTGAATCGGGACAACACTCTAACCAGTCGACCTACCCGGTCAGGGCTGTGCCACAAGAATTTTTAAAGTATGCCATACTTGACTATTTAGTCGGGGGCACCAACCTCTTTTCCCTTAGATTGTCAATTAAAAAGTGACAAGTGCTAACACAATAGTTGTCTGGTGTGAATGAATCAAAATTATACATATTTTTTTGTCAGAGCAGCAAAAAATATATTTTTGGTGTGCTGCAGAGTTTTAGTAGTTTTATGTGTGCCATAAGATGAAAAAGGTTGAAAATCGCTCACTGCCCTAGCTGCATTTACTATAACCTAAACAATGAAGCGGTATTTATAGAGTTCTCGATATTTTTCAGACTAACAAAACAGGTGTTTTTGGTTGCTTTATGTGGGAGGAGGGCTGGGGGAGGAAAGGGAAATTATTTAGGGAACAGAATGTAGCTGATCCAACACCTACACTGCATCATATAAAGGGCACTCTCCTCTGCAGGCTGTATTAGTCAGCTCAGACTGCCATAACAAAACACCATTAGACTGCGTGCTGAAACTACAGGAATTCTTCTCACATTCTGGAGGTTGGAAGTCTGAGATCGAGGTGCCAGCGTGGCTGGGTTCTGGGGAGAGCTCTCTTCCTGGCTTGCAGAAGGCTGCCTTCCCAATGTGTCTCCATAGTCGGGGGAGAGAGAAAGCTCTCTGGTTCTCTCATAAAGATGCTAATCCTACTAGGATCAGGGTCCTACTCTTATGGCCTCATTTCACTTTAATTACTTCCACATGGACCCTATCTCCAACTATATTCACATTGGGAGTAAGGGCTTCAACCTATAAATTTCAGGGGACGCAACGTTCAGTTCATCACAGCATGTATTTACATCAAGATGACGATAAAGGCTAATGGGCCTTTAAAAGTGCCCTAGATGTTGATCTTCTATCAGTTAAAGCTAAAAACTAAAAATATTGTGAGAAACAGCAAATTTTAAAACTTGGATATTTATAGAGTCCTCTTAAGCAATGCTTAAAATCGCCTCCACAATTTTAATCATTTCATAAAATAGTGTTTGCCTTGCCACAGCAATGGCTTGCATTCAATTATAGTAAAATATTGTTCACTCATACTACCATGATTTAGAACTTGGGATAATTCTGACAGAAATGTTTACCTTCTTTAATCCTTTTTTTGGGGGGGGGGAGAGGGAGGGAGAGAGAGAGAGAGAGAGAGAGAGAAACATCGGTTTGTTGTTCCACTCATTTATGCATTCATTGGTTGATTCTTGCATGTGCCCTGACGGGGGATCAATCCCACCACCTAGCACATCAGATAGATGCTTTAACTGACTGAGCTGCTTAGCCAGGGCCCTTACTCTATTCTTGGGTGCACAAATCAACAGCAAAAAGGATTTTACAGAAAATTGGAGCTGCAAATTAAAACACCTCAGATCACCAACTATTTTCAAGATCCTCCAAGCACCTCTGAATGCTTTTCTGTAAAAATAATACCATCATCCTTCAAAAAAAATATGCTCTTAATAAAATTAAAAAAAATATTTTTTAAGAATTAAAGAAAAAGTATGCTGGAGCCCTAACTGGGGTGGCTCAGTGGGTTGAGCATCACCCCATAGACTGACAGGTTGTGGGTTTGATTCCTGGTTGGGGCACACGCCTGGGTTGTGGGCCAGGTCCCCAGCTGGGGGCATGAAAGAGGTAACCAATTTATGCTTCTCTCCCTCTCTTTCCCTTCCCCTCCCTCTAAAAATGAATAATAAAATCTTTTTTAAAAAAAGAAAGAAAAGTAAAGCATGCTGGATATACAAATGAAATACTAGACCTTGAGAATACTAAGAAGAATAAAATGTGATCCATGATCTCAAAACTAGCTAAGAGACATACTATGCATATGTAAATAATGAATCCTTTAAATGCGACAATGGGAGTTAACTGTGGCTGAAACAGCCAGGAAAACATTCCCAGAGACTGGACTTAGGTCAGAATTTTACAGGGTCTACACAAGCTGGAAGGAGGCAAGGTGAGCGCAACCGTTCTCATCTAGTCCATAAAACAGGTCTCTAAAGCATGATTGGGCGACATATTGGTCCAGCATAAACTGCTTAATGTTCTTGAGAGCAATAAAATAGTCTGAATTCAGTTATAGGTTGAAATAGTCTATAATTCAGTTGTTTCACTAACTCAAACTGTCCTTCAACTCCACTGGTGCAAATTCAAACAGTTTTACCGCATATACAGTGATTGACTTATTTTTATTGAAAATACAAAGTAGTATTAGCGAAAGACATTTAAATAAATAAAAAATCATTCCATATCCCCCTACACGAAAACAATGAATTTCAGCTTTGCATATTATCTTCCACATGCATAAACATTTTACAAAGTCACAATCATAGTGTGCATATCATTTTATATTGTGCTTATTTTACTTACTGTATTACAGACACATCCATGTTTCTAGTCTTCCAAATAATTATTTTAATGGCAGTATAACATTTCACTATTTTTATTAGTCCTCTTTGTCCTTTCACATGTAAATTATTTCCAATTTTTTGCTATTATAATAAAAATGTTTATAGGCAGACATTCTCATGAATTTACCATTTTGTGTGTGTTTGTTTTGTTTTTATAGTATTCTTTAGGAATAGAGTTTAAGGGCAACAATATGGTCTTATTTTCTCTTTAAACCATACGCACCCTGACCAGGATTGAACCTACAACCTAGGTATGCGTCCTGACCAGAAATCAAACCTCCAACCTTTTGGTGTAGGGACAACGCTCCAATTAGCTGAGCCACACTGGCCAGAGTGATATGGTCGCTTTATGGCTCTTGCCATGCAGCACCATGTTGCAATCCCAAAGAGTTGTGTCTATTTAAAATGTCACCTAAAGTGAATGCATTAAACAGTTTCTTCCTAAATTTTTAAAAAAGAAGCATTAGATAATTTTAAACTTCTATATTTACATTTTAAAATAATTACTATCTTTTTTTAAAAAATGAAGGGTATGAATAGATGGTTTGACAGATTACTAAAAGTTTAGATGAGTTCACCGAAGCAACGCTTCCCAACTTTCCTCAAGTTATAGCACCCGCTGGCAGTCACGAACACGGACAAAGGTGTTTCTGGCCCAGAAGCCCCAGCCACCCAGGCCACCCCTGACTGCCTCAAGGGTTATAAGGATCCCTATGTAGGCACACAAAGGCCCCAAAGTGCCAGTGTGCATGGGCTGGGAACCTCTCATTGAGGAGAGCTTCAGTGATTCAATCCAAGTCACAAAATCTCGTAGTGGCAGAGCTGGAAAATGAATGCAAACTTCTTCTCATCAAGGTATTTGCTACAGTATCACAACTGTTCTGCCCGCTTTCTGGCTCTATGGAGACATGTCTATACTTATGAATAAAGAGGATTTTCTAACATGCTTAAAGTAAAGATACCTAATCTAGTGATTTACAGCAAAGCTAAAAATTAAAAATAATTCTTACCATCAGCAAATGTTTGACTATTTTCTCTGACATTTTTCAGATCTATCATTATTTTAGTTTGTAAACTCTCAACAGTACTTATCTTTTGCACAGTATTTACTCTCAACAGTAATAATCATTTGCGCAGTATCTTGTATATCTGTTAGTCAGTAAATAAAGGATAACAATAAATTATACACACAAGGGAAAAAACTAAACTTAAATCTACATTCTAAATAATTCTAAAGGTGATAAAAAAAATTTTAAGTGTTGATTTTGTAGAGGCAGAGAAGATTTCCTCCTTAAATTTCAAATTTCACACTAGCTAAATGGAGCCTTAATGTGCACTGTCTATTACATTGTAGGGTCATAAGAGACATTTCATTCCAAAGAATGATTCTGACCTATACCCAGTGTTCGCGCTACCAGGAGAAAAAGTTCACTACAAAGGCATTTCACGTTTTACCAAGCATCCAATATTGCAGACAACCTTTGAAAAGCAGAGATTATCAATGTTAACCCCACTGATGCAACTGTAAATATATACACATCAGATTTCTCTTGATCATTAATCACTGGGCTGGGGTGTAGAGTGGGGGTTAGGAATGAGAATTTACCTATTATGTGCCAGGCCACAAGAACAGGCAAAGGACTCAAAACCGTGCATTCTTTTTACTACACCCCAAAACAGTGATTACTTGGCTATTTCTACAAATTCAATCAGACATTATACACACAAACGCATCCATGGGACCTCATGGCACTTGGAAGATTACCCACTATTTCCCACTTATTAAGATCTGGATCATACTTTTCAATGCTCTGAAGATACGTTCCCTTTGAATAGGAGTACCCCCCAGTGACATAAATGCACCCATTCATGATGATGGCACCACACTCCATCCTTCTTTCCATCGTGGGTGCGATCTCTCTCCACTCATTTTGTTCAGGGTCATAGCATTCCGTGGTTGTGGTTTGTCCACCAACCAGATAGAGCTTACTTTCAAATGGAACTGAGCACAATCCATATTCTGTTAGAAAGAAAAAAAAAAGCGAATTTTATTAGGACAACAAATAAAAGAGATACCTTAGGGGGTGAAGTACTGATCCTTTACAATTAAGCGTACGAAAGTAGAGTAGTCGGGACATTTTGATTCCGCACACACGACCACACCACTGAGCCATGAAACCCTGCCCCCTGCCATTCTCTCCTAGCCAACACTCGGCTGCCTTTGCAGGGTGCCAGGGAAGAACTCATTGTCAGACCACTACCCTTCTGAAAACTTTACAGCACACACACCTTTTATTCTACACCTATGTGTAAAAAAAGATGGCAGTAGTGGCGTCCCTCTAACATGAAGACATTCTAGGTAGCTGGTGTAGGTCCCTTTGGGTCTTAGCTGCTATCCCTGTAACCAGTGACAGGCGATCTGTAGTGTCTGTTGCCACAGCTGTCACACAGATTACCTTGCTTGTCAAGTCTCACACTGCTGGCCAAGTTAAGGAGCCAAGGAGTTAGAAAAACACACAACCAGATTAGTGGGGAACTACAGCCTACAGTCTGTCATCTGAAGGCTGGGAAAGGTGCTCAAAGGCAGAGGGCTGCTGTGTGAGGTCTGGGTCCTAAGGCTCAGTGTTTGCCTTCCCGGCAGTTTTAATTTCCCCCAGTACCAATCTCCCTCCACATCCAAACCTGCCGGCTCTCCAAAGCACTAGGATCTTTTGCAACTTCACTTCCACGCCTTCCTTGCCAGGGCTGTGACCAGGGCGCGGTGAGTGCGGCGCTAGGTAAAAACACAGGAAGGCTCTCCCTCTGAGTGGCTCCCTCAATTCTGTGCCTCAAGAGTCTTCCCTTCCTCACCCTAAGTCCCAGCCCAGTTTCCTCCACGCCTCCATTTCCAACATCACTATTAGCCCGCGAGTTCCTTCTTGGGGAATATCAACCATAAAATTACACTTCTAGCTGCAGACCTGAGAAAAGAGCAGGATTTGTCAGAGGAACTAATATTACAGCAAATAAAGGAAGATTTATTTCTTCATTTATGTGCCATTGTTTGCCATCACCGAACTGTTCCTTCCAGCTGGAAGTCTCGTCTTTTTCCAGGGTTTTCCATAGCGGCCACCTTCTTGTCATTCAGGTCTCATGCTACTGTCATCTCCTCTGAGGGACCTTCTCTGATCATCTAACCTGAAGCGACCAACCAGGCATCTCTACCACGTTACCCTGTTTTCATTCTCTCCTTAGCACTTTTTATTACCAGGTATGTTGTTTACCGGCTCTCTCCCCGTTAACAGAGCAGGAGCGGAGTCCTGCCCTCTGTCCCACTCCCCGCCTTGCAAGGACCCAGCAAATCTCTGCTGGATCAGTGAATAAACTGTACCTTATACCCTCTGTGCCTAATATGCGCTCCCATTATTTTGTGGAAGAAAAGCTTTATAAGCACCTCTTTAGAAAGAGAGAATGTAAGATAAGAAATGTAATTTTCCTTTAAGAATGGCAGACAAATTCTTATCATTAAAGCTCTTGCTATCTAGGTTTTGAAGGCTAAAGAAGTCTCAGAAGATGGGCATTTTTGCTTTGAGTCCCCATTCTGTTGTTTTCAAGTTTCTGACAAGAAAATAAGAATTCTCCCACCTTGAATAAATACATTTGTTACCTTCCAGTTATGTACATGTAGAATTTTTATAGGATTTAGTTGTTTAAAATACTTGTGCCACATTGTTTATATAAATTATATGAATTATTTCATGTTTATTGTGAAAATT
Organism: Macrotus californicus; assembly: GCA_007922815.1. Classification (NCBI taxonomy): domain Eukaryota; kingdom Metazoa; phylum Chordata; class Mammalia; order Chiroptera; family Phyllostomidae; genus Macrotus; species Macrotus californicus. The sequence goes on from VMDR010004571.1 coordinate 19,039, forward strand.
CATGGTAACACAAACATTTTATGAGTTGATGTAGGTGATTCAACAATGAGTTTACTAGGCTTTTCTTAAATTATTCAAAGTTTACCCCCAAATCCTCAATTTGAGATTCTTATGTGAAAAGAGGTATCTCAATGTTCCTATAGCAGTAAAAATGTTTAAAATAAAGTGATTCCTGATAATTTCTCCCGTTGCCCAAATATAACCTAACGTTCTGTCACTGTTCATGGAAATGTTTTCTCCTTCAGCTGTAACTGCCTTTTTTCTTGTTGGTCACTCTGTGAAGTTACTGAGGCTAAGGGACTGGATTTGTGACCGGGCTCCTAGCACTGTACCTAGCACACAGAAAGGGCCCAGCAAATACCTGTTGGACGAATGAATGAACGATTTGAAACCAACATGGGGATGGCACCACCTCTCACAGCTCTGAGCTTACACACATACTCACTACAAATTCATGGCAGCCTGTACTCAGTATTACATGAGTGACATGAAGAAACCCATGCAGGGATTCACAGACAACCACAATATTTTCATGTATTAAATATCCATTGAAATGATTAAAAAATTTTTCCTGAGATTTTTCTGAATGAAAAGATCTATAAAGCTTATCTAATGTAACTTCCTTATTTTATAGGAAAGTAAGAACCTAGAGCTTAAGCTGTTGCCCAGGATGAGGCAAGAAAGTACATGGGAGAGCCAGCAGAGCGCTCTCTTCCCACAGGACACAGCCCTCCACGGGTGTTTCTCCTTTGTCACTTACAGCTTCTTCCCTGTTCTCCGTGCTCTTCTTCCTCAGCTCACCCCTACCTCACGCTGTTTCCCAGGGTTCTGCCCATGGCTGTTCTGTGGGTCTCACCCTCCTAAGACATCTCAGTCATCCCCATCCCCAGAGCCACCATCTCCCAGCAAACAACTCCCAGACCTGTGTTCGGCCGTGTTCTTCCTCCTGAGTAGCACACCCACAACTCCTATTGCTTTCTGGACAGCTCCTCCGGGTCATCCAATCAGTTTTTCACGTTTACCTACAAAACTGAGCTCATCATCTTTCCACTTCTCCCTTTGCCCAAATATAACCTAACGTTCTTGGCTGCTCCTTCAACGCTCCCCGTCCTCCCAGTTAACCAGCCAGAGACCCTGGAATGACTATCAACTCCTTTCTCTCATCTCCTGTATCTAACCATTCAAGATGGCAATCACTACCAATTCGATCAATGTTGGCTCTGTAACATTGCTCACATCTGCCCGCTTTCTATTCCTACCACTTCAGGCTTTCAGCATTTCCCACCTGGTTTATTACCAGTAGTTTTAGTAGATCTCGCTGCTGTCTTTTCTCCCAATCTATTCTAAAAGGGGCTCTCTTCTTAAAGCCAGAACTGATCACACCTCATTCTCTTCCTCTGAAATCTGACAGTTCTCCATTTTAAAAACTCGCCTGCCTGCCATTCATGGTACGCTCCTCAACTGAACTTTCCCATCTAGACTCTCATTCTACCCTCTCATATCAGCTCATTCAAAAACATCTGCTCCCAGGTCCTGAAGTAAACCTGGAGCCTGCCCTTCTGCTTTCCTTCATTGGCCATCCTTCTGCCAGAAAACCGCTTCGCAAAAACTACCTTCCTTAACTGAGCCATTCTTTAAGGCCTAAATCATAACAACCTACTCCTGGAAGCTTCTAGATTCTCCTTATATTATGCTTTAAAAATAAGTCATTTCTTTGTATTCTAAGACATTTATCTTACAAGGTAAACTCAACACTGACATTTTATGTTCTTCAGTAGGTGCTCCTAAAAAGCTAAGGAGCATACCTTGCTATAACTCAGAGAGTGTAGACCCAAATGCCTTGGGGATGAGGAGTTAGCAGACTAGGGACAGAAGCGGCCTAGGAGTAAAAACCACGAAGAGCATGGCCCTTAGGCCTGTGACGTGATGAGAACCGGAGAGACCGTGGTGGCCCGGAGCACACGTCTCATCTAAAGGCCACAGCCACTACTTGGCCCCGTGCCTGCTGTCAGGAAGGAATATGATCTGAGGCCACCAGGTCTGCCAATTTTTTCTAAGGCCAATTTCTAAGGGAAATCATGATTTTTATTTGAAATCTCCTGAATTTTAACTATTGGTAACAAGTCCATTAAAAAATATTTTAAACACTGTAAGAACCAAACAGAATATACCATGCAGGGTGCTAATTTGATAACTTTGTTTCCTTTATTACTTCAGGGAAAAGTCCAAAGTAAATTAAAAATCTACAAATGGATTTATACTGTAATTTAGTACTGTAATTTAATATTTATTTCTGATCAATTTTTCCATTTGTCATACTTTGGCTTAAATCTCATTGACTTTTAGACTCTCCTTCAAGCAGTAAACAAGTTATATGTAATTTGAACATGCTGTGGGATATTTTTTAAAGATTTTATTTATTGTTAGAGAGAGGGGAAGGGAGGGAGAAAGAGAGGGAGAGACACATGGATGTGGGAGAGAAATATCCATCAGTTGCCTTGGGGACGAGGCCACCACCCAGGCACATGCCCCAAGAGGGAATCAACTGGATACCTTTTACTTCGCAGGACGACACCCAACCGAGCCACGCTGGCCAGAGAAGGATATTTATTTTTAAAAGAATCCTTTTATGAAATATATATTACTTACAACATAAATAACTACGCTCTAGTTTGTTAATCTGACTTTCCTATACTGGGTTTTCTTTGTAAAACTAAGTCATTGTTAATACCTAACTCGGAAGGTTGACGTGAGGATCAAGAGATGACAGTGCAGTTGTTCAGAGCACGGTGCTCCCAGGCAGACTCCACGAGCACTAGCTGGTTGACCTTGTGCGATTTATTCACTCTCTGTGTGCCTTAGATAATAGAAATAATAAACGAGAAAACAGTCATACCCACCTCACAGGATTGTGGTGAGGGTTAAATAGATGAATACAAGTAAAATTATTGGAATAGTTCGTGCCTGGCACATCAGTATGGAATAAATGTTAGCTATTACTCAATGTGAGCTATTATTATTATTTTCCCTTATAACTTCAATGGTCAAACGGGACGTGGTGGGAGTCTGGAATAACACATATGGGCTACTGGGTAGGGAAAGAGAGCCTGCCCAGTCCATGGGGTCTTCAGAGCCAGGACAGCCTGCATTGCAGTCTCTTTTCATGCAAAGCCCATGACACCTGGTTCAGGTGTGCTCTACCTGAACTGTGAGATGACATGTATGACATGCATGACCAGTAGCTGCACTGGTCAAAATCAGGAGAGTTTGCTCCTCAAGGAGAGGCAGATTACTGAGCAGTTACAGCACTGTTTACGCAACCAGACTGCCTGAACTGAATCCTGGTCTGTCTCTTCCAAACTGTGTGACCTTGGCAAGGTTACTAATCCTTTCTAAGCCTCCATTTCCAAATATGTAACAGGGGTAAACGGCAACTACTGACAGGGTTGTAGTTAGAATTTAAGGTAACGTTACAAGCAAAGGGCTTAGTCAATACTTAGCCTATGAAAAGGGCTCAAGGTTAGCTGTTCCTATTACTCTCGGATGGTTCCAGCTTGTGAATTTTAGTTATGCTCCCCGGTGACCCACAGAGAAGCCTGATGCCATAAGGAAAACGACTCAAAGTAACGTGGTAATTTGGTGATATGAATCTGCCCTAGTGAACAAAACTGAAACACACGGCATAACTGTAACAGGATGTAGCTTATGCTTTCCCCAAGCTCTTCAAGCCGACGTGCCAAAGAACACGACACCACAGAAAGCAGGCCATTCCCTATGGGCAGACAACACGTCCCCTTTGTGATTGTTAAAGTTAAGGCCAGCACAAGGCTCTGCACACTGTAGGAGGGAGTGCTCAGTAGTTACTGAAACCCAGAAACATCATGCTTCTAAAAGAGGAAACCGCCTCCCTCGAAACTGCAGCAATAGGTACCCGCCCCGACTATTTGGTAGTGTTTTTCACCTGTGTATAAAGACTGTGTTTTAGATGATGCAAGTAAATGAAAGAAAGCGCATAACAAAGGAATAGGAAACAGAAAAAGAACCTAAGTGAAAACATTTTTAAAAGAAACCACTTCTTTTAATCACAACAGCTTAAAATGTATGTTGTGTAAAGACATGAGGGAACACATTTGTAGATATGATCTAATCCGAATAATGGAAACGTGATTATTGTTCCACGGACACATGAATATTTTGAGCCCGTTTTTAGCCATCTCTGATACTGATCATCTGTGTCACAACATGTTCTATTAGGACAGTATGTTGTTACCTGGGTGTGGGCTGGAGGTGATGAGGCTCCACTCGTTGATATCTGAATTGTAGCTCTGGACCTTGTCATAGGTGCAGCTTCCTCTGTAGCCACAGTGTCCGCCAATGACGTAGATAACTTCATGTAAGACACAGGCAGTAGCATTTCCCACGCCTGTGTGTTAATTAAAATCACATCTTCAGATTGATCCTTCATTCTGCTTTGCAATGAATATTGGATTGTTTTTGTTATTACTGTTAGTAGATGCAAGGCACTGTGCTAGGTGCTATGAGGAATGGAAGAATGAAAAAGAAAGTCTCCTTGCACTCTTTTAAAAGAAGATGAGACATTTACACAAATCACTGTTACACAGGGCACGGCACCACCATGGATGTGCAGAGCAAGATATTGCTTTTCACTATGAAGATCATGCAGGAGGCGGCAAAATTTGACTTGGGCCTTAGTAGGTAGGACTTTGGCCGGAAGAGGTGAGAGGAAGCCACCCTAAGTGAGGGCAAGGTAAGTGCAAAGGCTTCCTGGCCAATTCAAGTAGCCGTTTTGATTTTGCCACCCTGGAAGGGAGGGTGGCACACCTGGGATTGTCCTGTGGAAATTAACACGGGCAAGGTGAGATAGAACCATGTGGCAAAGTATCCTGATGCCCGACTAAGAAATCTGGACTTAACTCAACAGGATTTTAAAGGTTTTTAAACAAAGGGAGGGAGGGACTACAAAGGCAGGAGGGTAGAACTGGTCCAGGTGCACAGTGCTCAGTGCCTGAGTGAGAAGGGTCTTGGGTACAGGGGGTGGTACGGAGAGTCTGGAGACACCGGTAAAACAGAAGGGCCTCGACGGCTGACTGAGTTGGAGACAAGATGGATTCTGGGGTCCTGATCTCCGAAAACTGGGAAATGCTCACGCTACAGAACAATGAGGAGGAAGAGAAAATGGTTTCAGCAGGGGAACAAGAGTGATGGTGAGGCTCATTTTAACTGAAATGTCAGTTTGGTCCTTCAGCCAGCTTTTACTTAGCGCTCTTACATTGTGGGTGCAGCTCCATCTCCTTGTTTATTTCTCCTCCAAAACAAAAGTGAGTTCATAAGCAGGGCAGTTATGATGGGGAAGAGGGGCAGGGAAGGAGTTCCTAAACAGCTATCTATTTATTTCTTCTCTGTAGCTCCCTCAACCAAAAAAGGAAATAAAATTGAAATTTGACTCTACCCAACTTAAGTTCTCATTACCAGGAAAAGTAACTAGTTCACATCAAGGCTACAAAACAAAACAAACTTGGAAAAATAATGTTATCCTTTCGACATAAAAATGGGAAACTAAAAGTTCAGCATGAGTCTAATCATCAGAACTAGCCCAAACTGCACATAACTGACAAAGTGTTACCTTTCCTGGGATGATTAGATATAATCAGGAATCAAACCTTCAAGTTAAAGTATAAAACTTTGAAATTTCAGCCCCAGCTGGTAGGTGGGGAAGGAAGGACTTTGGCATATGAGGGTCTCCCATTCATTCCTCTCAAGGCTCAGTCAAGAACACATTCGGCTTTCTTTCACGGTGGATGTAGCATTGCAGCACTTTACCTTTAGCAACCATTGCTTCAAATGATGCAACAAAGTTTTAGTCAAGTAATACATTTCCATCCTCGAAGAAATATACCGTTAACTACAAAACCACTGAAACTTATCTCATCATTAAGAAACAGAGGTTGCCCTGACCGGTGTGGCTCAGCTGGTTGGATCATTGTCTTGTAGACTGAAAGGTCATGGGTTCGATTCCCAGTCAGGGCACATGCTCATGTTGCAGGTTCGGTCCCTGGTTGGGGCGCATACGGGAGGCAAAAGATCAATGTTTCTTACATCAATGTTTCTCTTTCTCTTTCTGTCTCTCTTCCTCTCTCTCTAAAATCAATGACCTCGGGTGAGGATGAAAGAAAGAAAAAAGGAAGGAAGGAAGGAAAGAAACAAACAGAGGCAGCCCTGGCCTGGTAGCTCAATGGGTTGGAGCATCGTTCCCATACACCAAAAGTTTGCGGGTTCAATTTCTGGTCATGGCACATACCTAGGTTGCAGGTTTGTAAGTGAGGAGACAGACAGGACATTCAGAACCTCCTTGGAGATGGGACTGAGAATCAGTAAGTGGGAGTCATGTTCAGTTAGCAAACAGAGCAGCAAAAGCCCTGGGCTTTCAGCTACCAATCAATCACTGCTGAGCCTTTGGGCACTCAGAAGAGTGGTCATGATTTAATATGAAAAATTCTGCCCTATCAAAGCTGACATACTCTTCTATAATGATGTTCATGAAAACATGCCTAACACCGAGTACTTACCACTGTTCTGCACACTTCACATGCATAAATTCATTTAATTCTCTCAAAATGCTCAACTATATAACGTCACCCCTATCGTACAGATGGCAAAACTGGAGCTCTAGGAGAGTGAACCATCTGCCCAAGCTCACCAGCAAGTGAGTGTAAAGTTGGGATTTGGACCCAGGAGTTGACTTCAGGGGCAGTGTGCCTGGTCGCAGGCCTATTCTGCCTCTCAGGCTTCCTGCTTGTCATCCAAGGTTCATAGGAGGTCAGATTCCCAGATCAGGTCAGATTCCCACACCCTTACCAGTGTTAAAAAAGAAACAGAAAGGCCTGGGAAGAAACATTTGGGATAAAATGACACAAATTTGATAACAATGTACCAATTGTTTTTGTGCAACTTCCCAGCACCAATGAATAAATGTATTTAGGTAAGATTCCAATTTAACTTTTTTTCCCCCCCCAGTGGGAGGGAAGGAGAGCAAGGCTAATAATCTATTACCAAACAGCAGAAAATACAGTGTTTATCAGACAGATACTGAGACCCAATAGTATGCCTGGCTCTGGGGGCCACATAAGAGGAGGGTATGGGATCTGTCCCTCTCTTTAACATTATGAGACAAGACTTGAATCAAAAAAGCAGAGGTTACTTGTCTCTAGCTTTCTTTTTTTTTTTTTTTGAGAAAGAATGTAATTTGTTACACCCCACAGGGACCAAAGGTTTTAATGAAAGACCTTTTAAAAGAGAGAAAATCAGATGATGAGAGGAAAAAGCAGAATATTTAAAAGCAGAATAAAAAAGGGGCTCAATTTCAAGAGCAAGCCAATATAAACAAATAAGCACAAACTAATAAAACGACCTCGCTTTCCCTATTTAGCCTTTGACTTAAATGTAAATTTTTAAGACTCGAGCAAGATCTAGGCTCAAAGCAGGTTGTAGAGTAAGAAGGACGAATTATACTGGTTTCTAATATCAAAATTTCTTCTCTAGCCCAAGTAGAGTATTCTAAGTACACAAATCTCAGACAAGTTGGGGATTGCCATACTGTATTTCTACTTGGAACATTCTGTGCATTATTTGCATAACCTGCTATAGTTCCTGGATGCCATTCCAGAGTGATAGATTCCTTCTAAAGTTGTCTGCAAGAGAAACAAGACCGTCGTCCTAACCTCAAACACCTACAAAGTACAGAATAAGCATAACCCACACTTACCTTTGATCATGTTTGCAATAGGAATCCACTTCTCTTTTAGTGGATCATAGAACTCAGCCTCTTCTGCTGGAGCCCCTTTCCTGTAACCGCCTAAAGCATAGACACAGCCACCCAAGGTGACCGCGCAGTGGTAATACCTGGCACTGAGCATTGGCAAACCTTCTGTCCATTCATCGCTTTCGCTGTTATAGATCCACACACTGTCAAGAGCTTCTATGTTATCTGTCCGGTAACCCCCAGTTACATAAATGTTGGGTCCCAAACACGTAACACCATAGCTCTCCCTGGTATAATCTGGTATTTCTGCTCCCTGAATCCAAACATTTGTCAAAGGATCCCATATGTGAACCTCTGATAAAGGATGCCAGTAATAGCCTCCAATGATATACATGGTGGCTGTGGACCTCTGGGAGATCTCTTTATGCATGGGATTCAGAGCATTGTATATTAGAGATCGTATCTTATTTTCTGTTAGTAGGCAGCTTCTTTGAAGGCCTAAAGCTGTTTTTAAATACACTGGATCTATATCTATGTTGATGTAGCTTAGTAGGTTGTACAGGCACTCGATTCGATTTTCTACATCATAAGCAGTCCACTTAACAACGGGCTCTATGACGGCTTCTTCTTTCCAAACACTGAGATTCTTTCTGGACAAGATGAAGACAAGCTTTTCAAGGCTGATTTCCAGAAACTCTTCTTGTTGCCATACTTCCTTAAACCTTGAACACAGCACTCTTTGAGATTCCTTCTCTAGTTCTGGACACATGTGGAATTCTGCAAAGGAGTGCATTCCAATACAATTATCTATATCCAGGTGCCTTACCAAAAACTGCTCACAAGCTTTCTTCACTGAAAGGAACTGTAGCAGATCTGCTGCTTCGAGCAGGCTTTGAACATTTCTTTTAGTTATTTCAATTTGGGAGGTGTATGCGTAATTGACAAGACCTTCCAAAACATCATGGTGGATGCCAGAGATTTTTATTTTATCTTTAAATTTCTCTTTCATGTCAGCTGTAAACATTGCCTTAAAATAATTGCTGCAAGCAGCTAAAACAGCTCGGTGACAATGGAAGATGATGCCTGAAGGACACTGAAGGGTAATATCAGTAAATAATCCATCCAAGTAAAATGTTTTGAATGCGTCCAGAAAATCCACTGGATGTGCTGAATCCTTGAAAAGGTAAATATAATCTTCTTGTCCTTTTAGAGCCATGGCTGCAATCGATATGAAATAAACGTGTTTCAGTTTTGCATATTACTTCAAATAATCAATACTATCTGTTCTAATTATTAGAATGATTGATTACTATCAAATATACTCCAAAACTAGACTAAGTCTAACATTCTAAATGCAAAATGTGGAGGGACTATTTCGTAAATGATGGTCAATTTAAATTCGGGGTAGCTCGGGGCCTTTAAAGCCCCCGAATTTTTCAAGTCTTTCTAGAAAAAAAAGGAAGTGTTGATTTCCTACTCCAATTACCCTGTCTCCAGTGGGTCCGAGTAGGCGGTCCGAGGGACATCCCACTCTTGGCAACCAGGCAGCCCAGGGGTCCCCCGATTCAACGGAAGGGGCCCGCCTCTGTTCGACACCCATTCCACCTTTCCCCTCTCAAGTTACTTCGAGATACCGAGAGATGAACGAAACAGACGGGACTAGAAGTCGTCTCGGGAAAGGGCCACCCTGCGTCTTTCCGCTGAAGGAAGATCGAGGAAAGCCCTGTGGCCGCGGCCCCCCAACTCCAGGCCCCCTCCCCCGCCGTGCCGCAGGGGTTCCCGCCCGCGGACCGCCTCGCCCCGGGGCCTGGAGCGGGGGCTGGACTCGAGGGCGCCGCGCGCCTCCCCGCGGGCCGGGTGCCCGCATCCCTCGGCCGGGACGCCTCGCAGGTGTGGGAGGGCGCTGCGGGCGGCCCCGCGCCCGACCCGGCCGCGCAGCCTTTGTCTCCGCGCCTCGGCCGCAGGCGGGCTCTGCGGGCGGCACGGCCTCCCGCCCCCGCGCCCTGCCCCGCGCTCCCGCCGCCGCGGGCCTTGGGTGCGCACCTCACCTTCCTCCGGCGGCGGCCTCGGGACGCGGGGCTGGCCCGCGGCTTAGCGGAGGGCGGAGGCGGAGGCGCCGCGGGACCCTCTGACCATCTTTGGAAGAGGCGCGGCTTAGGCTGCCTGCTAGTGCGGCTCCAGCCCACGAACGGCTCCTATTTTGGTGCCCCGGCTGCTCCCGCCTCCAAACGAACAGCCCCCCGCGCGCTCTGGGCGCAGGGCCACCCGCGGGAACTCCCGGGTGGCGGGGCCGCTCTGCGGGCAGGGGCGGGGCGGACCCCGGCAGCGCCTCCCGGCGGCTCCCCGCGGCAGGTGGGACGGCCTCCCGGAGGACCCCGCCTGGGCCGCCAGCTTCGCTCTGTTGGGGTCTGCCTCTCAAGCACATGTCGCCCTGAGCTTTTGCTCTCTAGACCAACTCTGTAAATCAGAAATTAAGGGCACAAAAGGGGCTGGGAAGGGGGTGCCCCTTACCCTCCCCTCGGTAGCTCTCGCCAGACCCGGCCCCAATGGGGGAGGAGAGAATGCGAAGGGGATGCGACAAAACCGGAGGAACTGGGGTTATCTTCAAAAGCCCCTGGGGTTGATTTGCACACTATGGGTTAACCTGGAAGCTTTGAGAGCGACTGAGCAGCCAGGGCCAAGGATTCAGGTTTCCATACTTGGAGCTGAGTGGCTGGAGTCAGCAGTCTTTCTTCCTGGTGACAGCCAGTCCAATCACAGAAAGATAGATATCCATGTGCTACACAAGAAAGTTCATCTTTAAAAAAAAAATTGAGATTTTAAGAATTTATTGATTGATTTTAGAGAGAGAGAGAGAGGAAGAGACACACAAAGAAACATCGATTTGTTGTTCTGCTCATTCATTTATTGGTTGATTCTTGTGTGTGCCCTGACCAGGGATGGAACCTGCAACCTTTGGTGTATGGGGACAACGCTCTAACGTCTGAGCTACTTGGCAAGGGCAGAAAGTTCACTCTCTTGTTCCAACAAAAGCCAGTCTCAAATATTTTCATTTCTCATTCATTCTTTTATTTGTAGGATTTTATTGAGTGCCTGATGGGGCTAGACACTGGTAATAGAGTGGTGAATAGAGCTGTCATGGAGCTTAGACTCTAGCTATCTTAAAGGAGGAAGGAGACTTGGATGAGAGGAACCCCAGAGACCCAGTGTGTTTCTCAGAGTATGGTCTGAAAGAGTGTACAAATGGACAATGGCCAGACTGTATGACAACAGACCTGCAAAGGTCATAAGCAGACCAGGAAGCCAGACCACAACCTCTGGAACAACTGGACCAGACTGGCACCATTGGTCAAGACTGCCAGCTTCCCCATTTTTACCCCTGCTTCCAACGCAGGACCACCAGAGAAAGCCAAATAGGCTTCTTAAACGAATGACATGAAATAGCTGCTGCTTCTAGCAGCCCGCCTCCAGATTTCCCAGGCCAGCAATCTCCAATGAGAACAGACCTAAGACCTTTCCCTTTTTTTCTCTCTTATGTAAAGCTTTTTCCATTCCCCTGTCTTCGAGCCTCTGCCAAAGGCAAGTGTAGGTGGCTGACTCTCTTGCTATAGCAAGATCTGAAAAAAAAACCCCAGCTGTTTATCTCATTTGGGTGATTTTAGCTTAATTTCACACTAGTTATGTTACAGAACAGACGGGGGTGAGGTGGGGTGTGTGAACGATATACTATTACTGAATGAACCCACTCCTGTGCTCCGGGGGTCCCCCACCCCATACTAGGCTTGCCTTGCCCACTGCTAGAGAAAGACGTCTCTCAATGCGAGATTGGTGAAAAGGAAAGGGATTATTTATTTAAAGAGTTATACAAACTTAAGAGTAATGACTTAATGTCTTCATTGAGATCCCAAAGTCCCTGAGAACACCCATAAATGCACAGTCCTTCCTTCCCCCTCTGCCTAGTCCGGGGTACCGTATCTCAGGAAAAGAAGTGGAAGTCTGTGGTTCTTCTCTGCCCAAGCCACATGGTCCAAAAAGACCCCCCATGGTCGCCGCACCTGGGTTTAAATCCCAGCACCAATCCCTCAATTGGCCACAGCTACCAGCACCATTGCTGACTCCGCCTACAATTGGCCACAGCTGTTTAACATATCTATGAAACCAGGTTAAGGGTTATAGATATGTTAAACAACCATTCTAGAGGTTATCTGCAAAACTGTTGCTATGCAAAACAGCTCTCAATAGCCCTGCTCCACGTGTCCCATCTCCCCTCTCAGACTTGTGGGAGTGAGGACATCATATATATATATATATATATATATACACATATATATATGTATATATGTGTGTATGTATATATATATATATACATACACACATATATACTTTTTTCTAATATTTCCTGGACACCAAGTTTTGGACCCCATTACAAATCCCTATTTGGGCCCCACCCCCGGCTGCACCCTGTTACAGTTATGTAGCACCCCACATCCACCACCACCACCTTCTTGGGAAAGGAGACCTAGGAATCTGCATTCTCATCAAGGGCATCATGTGATTTTTTATTGTTGTTGCAGTTAGAAGAATGTATGTTGGACCCAAAATGGAAGAAAAAAATAAACATGTAAAATCCCAACATCTAGTAAACAGTTTAGTGGGGAAGGAAAGTAAATGAGATTTAGTTTCAGGCTTTAAGTTCATCTCTACCATTTATCTAGCATGTAATTTTAAACAAGTTACTAACTTCTGATCCTTAGTTTTCTGATCTGTAAAATGCCCCCCAAAATCAATACTTTTTTAACCTAACATAAGGTTTTTGGAAAGATAAAATTACAAATGTGAAAGGACTGAGACGAGGCATATAAATGTTAGCTATTGTAATGAAAGGATATTTGCAACCTCAATTTGGAAACTAGCATCTTATTAACATTTCTTCAAAAATTTATGAACTTTGTAGTTAATTGTAATTGTGGAGTTTGTCTCTCATAACCAATAGTGATATTATTATTGGTGTTATCATTCGAGGACCAGATTGTGACTGACTGAACATAAGACACTCTTTTCATGTTTGTCACTGAAGTGTGGTGATGGCTATTTGTGGCTATGATGCCGTCTGATGTGCAGAAAGTAGTATAGGTTCTGGCTAACTCAGAGGAGGGGCTTCTGGAATCGTAATTGCGTGGGATAAATGATTCTTGAATAATAGAATTTACTGTTTTCATTTGTGCAGAGTTATTTCAGATTGCCGAATAGACTGATTAAAACTTTTGCTTCCTTTGCCTAATGTTCCCTAGTTGTGAATTATTGCTTCTTAGTGTATATTGGTTGTATGTCAATTTTTTAAAAAAAGACCCCCAAAAGTGTGTATCGGTATACATTAGACTGCTTCAACTTGCCAAGAGAAGAGCAGATCCTCAAGGGTATTATTGCCAGTGGTTCCTCTTCCCCACATGCTTTATTAAAGAGACTATTGCACATGCCAATATATTGATGCACTCAGAAACATATAATTAGCATTCATAAGTTAAATAAATTAATGACACTGTTCAAGAAAACAAATGTGCCATCTGTGAATCCAAGTCTTGGAGATAAAACATAAACAACTCTTGGCAGATATTAAGCTTGGCATGGAGTTAGATGCTATTTGACATCACACTTTGCTTTTTTTTCTTTAATTTTTCTTTATTTATTTTTAGCAGGGAAGGGAGGGAGAAAGAGAGGGAAATATCAATGTGTGGTTGCCTCTTGTGCGCCCCTACTGGGGACCTGGCCTGCAACCCAGGCATGTGCCCTGACTGGGAATCCAACTGGTGGTGCTTTGGTTCACAGACCTGCACTCAATCCACTGAGCTATACGAGCCAGGGCACACTTTGCTTTTTAAAAGACTCTTGGTTTCTAAAAATAACAATTTTATTTATTTGTTCATTGTTTTTACCTGACTAGTACATCTTTCCACTAAGTACAGCTGTGTCTTTAAATGTTTGATACGCTAAGTGTGTATCACTATCAGTGTGTGTGAATGGCAGATACATGCAGGAAATTTTGTATACTTCTTTTACATACTGAATTAAACAAGTTGCTGCTAAGTAAAAAAAATAGTAAGTATAGTTTATAAGGCCACAGCATACAGCTGTGGAGATTTGCACGGAGGTCATGCACGGCACAATTCCAGCTCACTCCGCTCAGGTAGAGTACAATATAAACGCTGTACAGTACACAACCAGCACAGGTATATGTGGCCGGCAGGGAGCTGATATGTCCCGGAAAAGCCTTTCTGGTATGCTTTCTGGGAAATGAGAAAGTAAACATTCTTCTTATTTTCATTTTTTTAAATATAAATAAGCTTGGTACCCACTTGGCACCATGCATAGTTATCACAATATCATTGACTACATTCCCTATGCTGTACTCTACATTCCCAGGACTATTGGGTAACCACCAATTTGTACTTCTTAATCCCTTTGCCTTTGTCACCCAGCCCCCCAGACTCCTCCCCTCCGGCATCCGTCAGTCTGTTCTCTGCATCTACGAGTCTGTCTTGTCATTCATTTTGTTCCTTAGATTCCACATACACATGAAATCACATGGCATTTGTCCATAATGCCCTCTAGGCCCACCCATGTTGTTGCAAATAATACGATTTCATCCTTTTTTAATGGCCAAGTAATATTCCATTGTAATATGTATCAATTCTTTATCCAATCATCTATTGATGAGCACATAGGTTGCTTCCATATCTTGGCTATTGTAAATAATGCTGCAGTGAACATAGGGGTGCACATATATTTTCAAAATAGTGTTTTGGATTTCTCTGGATAAATGCCCAGAAGTGGAATTGTTCAGTCATCAGGTAGTTCTATTTTTAAGTTTTTGAGGAACTTCCATATTGCTTTCCATGGTGGCTGCACCAATTTGCAGTCTCACCAACAGTTCATGAGGGTTCTCTTTCTTCCACATCCTCACCAACACTTGTTGTTTGTGGATTTATTGATGACCACCATTCTGTAAGGTATGAGGTGATATCTCATTATAGTTTTAGTTTGCATTTCTCTGATTATTAGTGATGCTGAGCAATTTTCATGTTTGTTGGCCATTTGTATGTGCTCTTTGTGAAGTATCTATTCAGATCCTCTGCCCACTTTTCAACTGGATTGTGTTTTTGGTGCTGAGTTGTATGAGCTCTTTATAAATTTTAGATATTAACCTCTTGTCAGATGTATCATTGGCAAATATCTTCTTCCATTCAGTAGGTTGTCTTTTTATATTGTTGATGGTTCCTTTGTTGTACAAAACTTTTAGTTTGATGTAATCCCACTTGTTTATTTTTTCTTTTGTTTCCCTTGCCTGGAGGAAATATATAAGAAAAAATACTACGAAGAGCAATGTTAGAGAGTTTACTGCTTATGTTTTCTTTTAGGAGTTTTATAGTGTTGGGTCTTACATTTAAGTCTATAATCCATTTTGAATTTATTCTTGTATATGATGTCAGAAGGTGGTCCAATTTCATTTTTTTGCATGTATCTGTCCAATTTTCTCAACATCATTGATTGAATATATTGTCTTTACCCCATTGTACAGTATGTCCTTGCATCTTTTGTCACATATTAATTGACCACATAGGCACAGGTTTATTTCTGGGCTCTCTATTCTGTTCCATTGATCTATGTATCTGTATTTATGCCAGTACCAGGCTGTTTTGATTACTATAGCCTTGTAGAATTATTTGGTATCAGGTAGTGTGATACCTCTAACTTTGTTCTTATTTCTCAAGATTGCTGTGACTATTCAGGGTCCTTTGTGGTTCCATATAAATTGTAGAATTATTTGTTCTAGTTCTGTGAAAAATGTCATTAGTATTTTGATAGGGATTGCATTGAATTTATGGATTTCTTTGGCTAGTATGGACATTTTAATGAGGTTAATTCTTCCTCTGCATGAGCACTGTACATGCTTCTATTTATTTGTATCTACTTCAATTTCTAAGAAAGTGAATATTCTAATGACTGGGTAACAAGTGCTTTTACAAGTCAGAAGGTTTCCAATTCCTTTTTTTCAATAAAAGTCAAAGAGCATTTTGGACAAATAATTTGGAAAGAGTCCACAAAATGAATGGCACTTCTGTAATAAAATTTCTCTCATTTCCATCTACTTGTCTGGGTGAACATTTTCTCAGGGATTATATTTATAGAAATTAAAAACAGGAAGGCCATTGATCCAAAACTCTTATTACAGCAGTAGGCAATACTCAGCCAAAGATATAAGTCTAAATCAGTAATTTTCAATGAATATGCCGCAAGAACTTTTAAAACATGTGCTACCTATTTAGTCAGGGGCACTGACTTCTTTTTCCTAGATTGTCAAATAAAAAAATGACAACAGCCAACACAACAATGCTGTCCAGTTTGAATGAATCAAAATTATACCTGTTCTTGTCAGATTGGCAAAAAATACATGTTTTGGTGTGCTGCTGAATTTTAATAATTAGTTTATGTGTTACATGAGATTTTTAAAAAGTTGAAAACTGCTAGTCTAAATGAAAAGAAAATAGCTGAATTCATCAAATTGAAATCACTTTTGATAAATTTTACTTGATTTAATTTCTGTTGTTTAATAAATTATAATAATAATTGCAACGTTAATAAGCCCATCATTTTTTTTTACTTCTGAAGAATCAAGGCGCCAGGCCATGTCGCTCAGTTGGTTAAATCATTGTCCCTAACATCAAGGTTATGGGTTTGATCCGGATCAGGGCACATACAAGAAGCAACCAGTGAATACATAAATAACTGGAACAAAAAATTGATGTTTCTCTCTCTCTCTCTCTCTGTAAAATCAGTAAATAATTTTTTTAAATTTAAAAAGCATAAAGGACATAAAATAATTAAAATTTTAATTTGTGTACATTTTTGTTGCAAAGAACTTTAAGAGATGGTTAATACAAGATTTTTGAGCATCAAAATATTTAGACAATCCTTTCTTCAAATGATTCCAACATACATGAATTTCAGTTACCATGGTTAGGTTATATAACAGCAAACCCTGAATAGGGTGCGAATTTCAATTACTATGGCATATTATACTGTAATTTCATAAAACACATATTTTTCCCATAGCTCTTCAGTCCACAGATCTCTAGTAAGTTACAGATGATCATCATGATCAGTGACCAGTCATGCCTGTTCTCTCAAAGTTGTTGGTGTCAGGTCACTGTGCGTTTGCCCTTCAGTTCACGTGGAGACAGCAAAGCTTACAGTTGTCTTACGTTCTTGTCCACCAGCGATCGGTGTAAGTATATTCTACAAAAATAGATCATTGACAGAGGGCATTGACCAACAAAAGTGAAAGTCAGCAAAGAAATGAAAAGTGACAACGCTGCGAGTGAAATTTGAATTGAACACAGTGAGGTCCTACAGGAAGCAGCTGCCCATGAAAATGCGACGCTGCCGCCGTTGGAGAGGCTGGATGGGCAGCCAGCGCAACTGGGTGCAGGTGAGCGACGTGGCCTCCGGGAGGAAAGTGGTTGTTAACGAAAGCGATGGAGGTATTCCAGAAGAGGTGATGCTGGCAAAGAACACTAAAGAAACTCGTAGAGACACTTCATGACATTCAGAGCACAAAAGATAAAATGTTGGAAGTTGATCCAAACTTAGGAGGATGGCAATTCACCGAGGCATAGAAAGACAGTTGCTCCATATTGTAAGTTATATGACAAAAAGAAGGTAAAAACTGTTCTTATTACAGAGGTACCTCAGTTCTCAAACTTAGTTTGTTCTGGAAAACTGCTCGAGAAGCAGTTTGTTCGGAAGTCAAATCTCCTTTGCTGCCTGAGAGACACGTGACCAATCATACAGGTGTCAGCACGAGAAGGCTGTGGGGTAGAGGAGTGAGACCCGAAGTTTTGTCAGACAGCCCAGACACTTTTCCCGTGAACGGCTTGGTTGAGAACTGAATTGTTCGAGAACTGAGGTTAGGCTGTACTCCTATAAGGTTTTTACAAAGAGATAAAATACTTTAATTCGCAAAATTTACAATTGTAGTTCACTAAGTGAATAATGGTCTTACTATGTTTTTCGCTTTCCTAGACATTTATAACTGACAGTAAGAGAGTTTTTAGTGTTCCAACAAAAAGAATTTAAAGGTCACAGGGCAATTGTAATTTTCCCCACTGATGACTAGGATTACTCTGCATGGTACCCTTCCACGGTCATTTTTTATGGTCCTGTGTTACTGTGCAAAGTGAAGAATGCCTGTGTTTTCAATATGACAACATTTTCTTGGAGACGTGGAGCAGAAATATGAGATTAAAAAGAAAAGGGAATGACATCAAAATTTCCCACTGTTAAAGAACAACTTGTTTATGTATTTTCAGGTATTTTTAATGAATGATGGTCAGTTTCAAATTACTATAGTTCGCTTTTACTAAATAGATTTAAAAGAGTTATTTTAAAACCTACTAAAGAGTCATTATTTACAATGTTAGAAATTACAGCCTTGGCAAATATTTGAACTTATGGTGAAAAGTTTTCAATATCAATCTGAAAGTGTGGAAGTGAGTACAGTTTTTTAAAGTTATTCTGGGGGTACTTGTGCAAAAAACATGAAAGACAACTTGGTCTAGTCTCAAAACAGAAACTAGCCTACTACTACTCTTTGGTGAAAGGAGGGTCATTTCAAAGATAACCATTTGCTGAGAAAGTTTTTTGTGTGCCACAATTAACATTACATTCCAGATAAAAATGAATACAAGACAAAGGATCATAATCTAGGACTTTTTTCAGCTACAAGCAGTAGAAACTCAATTCTTTCCATGAGAAAAGAATAATAACTTTGGCTTAAATAAATCTAGAAAGCCTGATATTCTAAATGAGTTAAAGATTAAAACTCTCAAAGACTCCCTTTCCCTGACTTGTGTGGTCAGTTGGTTGGGCATCATCCTGCAAAGCAAAAGGTTGCTGATTCCATTCCCTGTCAGGGCACATGCCTGGGCTGTGGGTTCGGTCCCTGATCGGGGTGTGCACAAGAGGCAACCAGTCGATGTTTATCTTTCACATCTATGTTTCTCTTCCTCTTTCCTCCCTTCCATTCTCTCTCTAAAAATAAATTAATTAATTTAAAAAAATGAACCTCTCAAAGACTCCCTATCTCATTCCGTAAAAGCTGTAGTTCCTACAATAGCCTGCCTCCTGGAGCCCCACCCCAGCCCTGCTTTTGTCTTGCCAGCAACTATGCTGACTCTGGTCTTACTACCAGCTGTTCCTTTTGCCTGCACGGCTCTCTCCCAGCTACTGCTACCTGACCTGCTTGCTCACCTCCATCAGGTTTTTCTTTCTCAAATACCAACTTCCTAGAGAGGCCTTCTTTTATCAATCTGTTTAAAATGATCTCCCTACTGCACCTGCTATTCGCTATTCCTGTTCCCTATAACTTTTAATCCATAGTACTTATTAACATCTATAATTTGCTATATTTTGCTTGTTTATCAGTTTATTGTGTGATTTCTCCCACTAGAATGTAAACTATGATTTTTATCTGTTTTGTTCATGGTTATATCCCTGGTTCATTCCTGTATCCCCAGAACACTGTCTGCCACATAATGGGTGCTTAATAAATATGATTTGTGGTA
This sequence comes from Macrotus californicus, assembly GCA_007922815.1. Classification (NCBI taxonomy): domain Eukaryota; kingdom Metazoa; phylum Chordata; class Mammalia; order Chiroptera; family Phyllostomidae; genus Macrotus; species Macrotus californicus. The sequence goes on from VMDR010004571.1 coordinate 38,440, forward strand.
TAAATGAAAATATGAATGGATTATAAGTAAGACTTTCAGAATTTTCTTTAAAAACGTGCTCTATTTTGCCCTACCCAGTGTGGCTCAGTTGGTTGGGCATTGTCCTGTAAACCGAAAAGTCACAGGTTCGATTCCCGGTCAGGGCACACACCTGGGTTGCGGGTTCCATTCCTGTGCCGATGGATGTTTCTCTCTCACACTTGTGTTTCTCTCCCTCTCTTTCTCCCTCCTTTCCCTTCTCTCTAAAATTAATAAGCATGTCCTCGGGTGAGGATTTAAAAAAATGCTCAATTTCTTTAAATTAACATATATGACTTAATCCGCAGATATTGCCCTTCTGCAGCATATGGTTTGAAATTTTTGTGCTTTTTCTCTTTTTAGTTTTGTGCTTTTTTCATTTCAGATTGAAAGTGTCTGGTTTATCTATCTTCTTTTTGTTCTCTCTGACATCACTCCTTTCAGGCCTTTCTCACTTCTCACTTGGCTCACCTCAAGATTTTCCTGTTAGCCCCTCCCTTTTTCTCACAAGCAGCCCACCACCTTTATTCTCCCTAAACACCACTTCCTTCACATCACCCCCTTTCCTCATAGTTGATTAGCTTTCAAACCTGTCCACAAATTAGCCAAACCCACTTACACAGCTCTATTCCACTACTTCTGAATGTCAATCCTTGACTGACTTCATTGGGCCAGCTACCTCAGCACTACCTCATGAATCTGCTGTGCTCCCTTCCATTTTATTCCCCTCCATCTAGGAAGCTCTGTTAAGTCCTATACATCTCTCCGAATCCTTTCAATCCTCTGAGGTGTGGATCACAAATCACCTCTTTCAAAAATCTTCTCTGATGTCACATCCATCAATTGACTGAGGACAAAACACAGTTCTTGCCACATGGTCATCTGATCTTTCCTTGACCTAAGTACTTTCTGTTCTGTTCATGCTGATCACTGAGACGCTTCATGAAACATGCGTTGGTATTATAAGTTACACATGCACATTTCCCACTACCTCTTCGATCAAATTGTATGTTCTTTGAAGGGCATCATTCTTTGTAGGACATAGTCCTACACTTCTCATCCTTCCACAGTTTCTGTTTTGTTTTGATTTTTTCCCCCTAGTAAGTATCCCCAAGTATTTTTAACTTGATTTATTTTTTTTAAATGTGTTGTGGTTTTTTTTTTTTTAATATCTTATTTATTTTTAGAGAGAGAGGAAGGGAGGGAGAAAGAGAGGGAAACATCCATGTGTGGTTGACTCTTGTGTGCCCCCTACTGGGGACCTGGCCTGCAACCCAGGCATGTGCCCTGACAGGGAATCTAACCCGTGACACTTTGGTTCACAGGCCGGTGCTTAATCCACTGAGCCACACCAGCCAGGGTAACCTGATTTAGTTTTATTTATTTCTCTAAAAACCAAAAATATTTGTCGAATGCACTATTTTAGCTCTCAAAATTGTGCAGTAAGATCCTTCTTTGGACTTAAATGTGAGAAGGGCTAAGTTGCTCAGAGATCCCTGAAAGAATATACTTGCATACTGAACAGAGGATAATAAAATGTCGATATTTTTACTAGTTGTTTAGATACATAACTGAAAATTTGTTAGTTAGATACAAAAGACAAACCAATGTTTTACTAAGCAGTATCTTCCATAAATGGGAGTTTCTGAGAAGCTCTGTGTCAGGAAGCATCTGTGTTAGTGTTTTGTTTCCGTATGAACCACCTTCACACAGACATCGGCTTCCATGACGTAAACACATGGGATAGACATAGCTTCTGGCCTAGAACATATTATTCCATAAGCCTTTATAAAGCATATCAAAAAGATCTGTCTACAACAGAGCTATCACACTGAATACCTAAAAAAAAAACTCAACAGAGTGCACAAAAATGACACGGTTTTAGCTGAGAGTTGAGTCGCTTTCCTACAACTGGTCTTCTGAAGATGTGCTGTGCTGTGGGGTTATTAGGTGAGTAAAGAACTCTTCCTCTTATCCTCTGAAAAAAAGCAAATCTGATAATAGGGAGGTGAAGTAACCCCTAACCCTAACCCTATTGCTCTGTGAGGTGTCTTGAAGCAGCTTATGAGACTGTAAGGGAAAATGTTCTCTAACACTTCTTCAGGGCTAGTATAACCCAGGAGCTAAAAAATTCAAATGTTGTAAAATTAAGTAAGTATGTGGGCATATTAGAGATAATATTTTTAAAAAGTAGAATTAAGATGTAGTTATAATTTGCACTACAAAAGATTTGAACTAAAAGATGTGCACCACAGTGCATATAACACCTAAGCAGGAAAAAAAGCATACTATGTATCTTACACACAGGAAGGATGTGATTAAGTTAGGCATCAAAACTATTTATTAAACATTCAGACGGTGATTGCTGCTCTGTGCCGAGGCTATGGACTTGGTGGTAAGGAAATTTTTATGTGGAAAAATATTCTGGATCTGTAGCTTTAAGAGTAGCAGTATTTAGTATGTACAATTGCTGTGTCTTCACTTGATCCACATCTTCTCTGTGCTCTGGGCCTCACAATTTATGCAGTCAGTCTTGTTTGGGCTCCTCAGCTCTGCCCATTCACTCGTAGAGAGTTGTGCGGTGTGCTCTGTCTCTCAGGAAGTGTGCTCTGCTTCTTTAAATTTATCTTTTTCAAAAAAGTACAATCATATAAAAATTATAAAGTAGGTTAGCAGAAAAACTAAATCACCCTGAAAACTCTCAAAGGCAGAGACATTTTAAGTAGCATCTCTTTATATACCATAAGCTGTTTGGTGTCTAGTCAGAACAAAAAGCAGGCCCTAGCTGAATAGCTCAGTTGGTTAGAGCATCGTCTTCATACACCAAGGTTGTGGGTTTGATCCCTGGTCAGGGCACACACAGGAATCAACCAATGAATGCATCAATAAGTGGAACAACAAATCAGTGTATCTCTGTCTCTTTAAAAATCAATAATAAATTCTTAAAAATGATTCATTATAGTATAGGATAAATTGTCAAACATGTGATTAAAAAAAGATGTGCATGTGAAAAGTAGACTATGACTTGAGAGATGGCATTAGTTATTGTATTAATTTTCTATTGCTATACAGCAAATCACCACAAATTGAGCGATTTAAAACAACACAAATATATTATCTCACAGTACCTGTAGGTCAGAAGTCTGGGCATAGTGCGACTGGGTTCTCTGGGCTGCGTGTCTCATCTAGGTCCTATCCAAGCTCACATGGTTGCTGGTAGAATTCATTTCATTGCAGTTAATTGTAGAACTGAAGTCCCTGATTCTTTGTTGGCTGTCAACCAGGGGCCATTCTTGGCTCCTAGAGGCTGTCCACATTCCTTACTACATACCTCCTTCCATCTTTAAACCAGCAATGGCATGTTGAGTCTTTCCTTGTGCTGTGAATCACCAACTCCCTCTTCTGCTTGCTACCAGCCAGGAAAACTCTCTGCTTTTAAAGGGCGCATGTGCATAGGTCAGGTCTGCCCAGAAAATCTCCGTGCTGTAAAGCATAACCCAATCATAGCATTAAAGTACATCAAGCTCACAGTACTGGGGATTAGCCATGGCATGTACACCAAGGAGTGGGAAATTTCAGGGGCCATTCTAGAATTTCACCTACCAGCACAGGATATTCCTCCTTCTCTAGCCAATCCTATGATGACTTTAATATTTAAGTCTTTTTCAATTCACATTTAACTCTACCATATTTATTTTATAAGCTCACATTTCAGTATAGTAAAAAATAGCCATGAATAATTTGTTTATCACTGGGGGAAACATAAGGATTCTTTTGAGAACAAGAATCTTACATTTTAATAAGCCTAATTAGCATGTATCAATATATTTGTTTCATTAAATCTAATAGAATCTAATTAAATAATCAATATTTTGGATGCTTATGTATAAAGATTAGGACCAGATTATCTAGAAATAAGCAAACATAAGTGCAAACAATATTTGTCATAAATCTGGCACTATTATATACTCCATATATGAAGTACTCAGAAAAATAAATAAGGCCACAACCTATAGATAAATGAGAAAAGAACATATCCAGACATTTTTTAAAAAGGAAATAGAAACGACTTAGTAAAGTTGGACCTCCCTAAATTGACCTTTGTTGAGTGCCTATAGTTTTTGTGAGGTGCTCGCACACATGACCAGTGCAGGCTGCTGTTCAGGTACAGGCACTCTTAGGTTTGTGGCCACACCCATTCTTACTGTGCGGTAATTGCGTTCTTGTAACTGCAGCCTGGGATCTGGCCGCTCGTAGCTGTGATATACGACCTGAAGATTTGTGTTAGCGACTGTTCACTGTTAACAGGTCTCTCCTATCCTTAGGCAGAGGTTTTAAAACTCTTGTATAGCTATCAACTTTTTTAGATGTGCTTATTAGAAGATCTGGTCCAAATTATTTGACCTACTATCACAGTAAATGCAAGTTTTGTTTTTTTACTTGCATAATTTGTCATTTGTTACTGGCCTCCACAAGTAGAGAAATGATTATTTATAAGGTAAATGTGTTTAAAAACAATCCAACCTATTTAAAGATTTACTTTTTCAGCCTGAAAAAACAAATTAGAAAGCACCAAGTTTTTCCCATTAAATTATATTGATCATTTCTATTTCTGGAGCTGTCCATAATGGAAAAGCCTAATATTATTATATAATGGATACATATGCCTAAAATATGAGCCTAGAAATTAGCATAAAATTATAATACATTTTTAAAAGATTTATTTATTTATTTTTAGAGAGGGTAAGGGAGGGAAACACCAATGTGTGGTTACCTCTCACACACCCCCTACTGGGGACCTGACCTGCAACCCAGGCATGTGCCCTGACTGGGAATTGAACCGGTGACCCTTTGGTTCGCAGGCTGGCATTCAATCCACTGAGCCACACCTTGTATCATGAGCTGGTGGCCCAGTGCTGAAATTGGTAGAGCAATAGAGCAGCCATGAGAGACACCTATGGAATTCTTTTAAGTGAGAGGAAAAAAAGCTTTTTTTTAAAGCCACTGGTATTTGGGGTCTTAGTTTTATGCTGCTTGTACCTAATCTTAACTGATAACACATTTCCATTGTTGGCATATTATTTCTTTATTAGAAATTGTAAATGAGAAATTATTTCAACACCTGAAGACCAAGCTACAACACAACATTCCATAGGCTCAAGATTTTGAGACATTCTGGAAAGAGATTTCTGTAAAGCGTATCCTTTCCGTGGCATGGCAACATCGTTCTTCTTCAGGAAGGTTACTGGACAGAGATCATTTCCACCATCACCTATGTAAACAATTTGTGTATAATTTACTCCCTGTTGTAACTGTTTATCTACAAATTCTCCCAAAACGACATTTTTGCAAAGATTTTTGGGACACCTATTGCAAGAATGAGCATGGTAATTTTTCACAGTGAGATGACCGCTGCCATCAAAAGCTGCTGGATTTGTAAATACTTTATCAAACACATCATGAAAATTGGCAGCTTTTAAAATCCAATCTATGAAGACGGAATTTGAATCTGAAATAATGATGCAATCAAATCTCTCCTTGTTCTTTCTTATAAAGTTCAAAAGCTCCGCCATCCCTGGAGTAAAAGGCATGGATGTCACTGTTCTTTTCATCTCATCTTCTCTTATGCCTTCATCTCCTAAATACTGAAAGACTCTGCCCATAAATTCTGTCCAAAACCCTTTTTCATAGGAGTCTTGTAGTTCAATAGGAAGCTTTTTCTCTGGAGCACACTGCACAATCCAGGTGTCACTGTTGTCATCTATGATTGTATTGTCAAAGTCAAAAACGAGCAAGCTTTTCATGGTTTTAAAAGAGATTTGGGTTGCCCTGAAAAAGAAGAAACATTATTCCCTAAATACTTTTTCGTAAACATATCTAGTTAATATTTAACAAACATTACCGAGTGTTAATCTGCTAAACAAATTATAACAAACTAAATAAATATAAACAAATTAAAATAATTAAGCATTTTAGGACAACCATTTAAGCTTTCTTCCTAAGAATCAAAGTTAGTATTTGAGTATTTTACGTGAATCAAAGAGAGAGCATCTAGAAGGACGTCCGCAGCGTCACTGTGCTCATGTGGGCACTGCCCCTGAAGCTCCGAGAATTCCACTGTTGAGCGGTCCACTGAGAGATGGAATGGAACACTTATTCTCCTATAGTCTGACTGAGAAAAGTTTTCAAGTAATACAGAAAATAGTGTAGACTAGTCACTCTTAATGTTCTTATCAATCACAGCCATTTATTTTTAAAGATTTTATTTATTTATTTTTAGAGAGAGGAGAAGGGAGGAAAAAAGAGGAGACAAACATCAGTTGGTTGCTTCTTGTAGGCACCCCAACGGGGGATCAAAACCGCAACCCAGGCGTGTGCCCTGACTGGGAATCGAACCAGCGACCTTTCTGCTTTCCAGGACGACGCCCAAGCAACTGAGCCACACCAGTCAGGGCACAGCCACACTTATGAGTTTAAAATATTTACAATAATTTTCGTATTAAACAGGTCTCTGTGTACTAACCAAAATTCAGATCAAATTTAACATATCATCAAACCTTGCAAACTTTACATTTTTAAAAAGGTATTTAGCTTGAAATCAATTTCTAATATCGATGCCAGTGTTAAAACTAAATGGTTGCATGACGCTGCACTGGGAATAAACTAATTACTTGAAGTGGAGGTCAGTTCAGTTCTTCTAGACTAGTAGTTAACTTTTGATAGCAATTTTACATTTCTTTATGTTTTCTCCAAAGAGTTTAGCTCTGGACTGCCAAACAATTTGGATATACTTGAGTAATCACATTACTTATGATATGGCAATTACTTAAGTCTTTTTACATTAAAAGATAATGTATGTCATTAATTATAAATCTCCAAAGTAAAGAATAAATTGATCAACAGATGGTATAGATGAAAATTATGTAAAAATGATAAGTAATTATAGATTACCCAAATAAAAGCTATAATTAATATGTGTAGACAATTTAAATTTTTTTATTTTTATAAAAGATTTTATTTCTTTATTTTTAGATGGGAAGGGAGGGAGAAAGAGAGAAACATCAATGTGTGGTTGCCTCTTGCATGCCCTGCACTGGGAAACTGGCCTGCCACTGAGGCAGGTATCCTGACTGGGAATCGAACCAGTGACCCTTTGGTTCGCAGGTTGGCAATCCACTGAGCCACACCAGCCAGGGCTCAAGAGTAATATTTTTAGAGACATCACTATACACAAGACACTGAACTAAGAACCTTACAATTATCTCATTTAACTGTCACAATCCTGTTAAATAGGAATTATTATTATCCTCATCTTAAATATATATAAACTGGTGCTTAAGTATAAGTTAGGTTGGTTAAATATTAGTTAAGTAGCAGAACTAGAATTTGGAGTCAGGTCAGTTTGACTTCAAAGTTCTTGCTTTTAAGTACCACCCTCTAGTATCTAAGAAACAATATATATTTAAAGACTATTCATCAGTTTAAAACACTAAGATCATTTTGTCAAAAAGATGTTTAATTACAAGAAAACATTCATTAGTCTCAAAGTAACTTACTAACTATAACACTAAATCTGTGATCTATTTCTTAACCATTCTGAGGTTTTAGCAAGAAATTTAAAAAAGTGAAGAACCGCACAAATAAGAGACCAATTAAAAATGGAAAACATGTTGTTAACCAATGTTACCCCAATAAATTTAATTAAATTAAAAAAAATGAAAAACAGGGCACTTAAGCACATGCATTCTCTGGTTTATAACAATAGACAGCTGGAAGGTGAAACTAAGAACAGAGTTCATTACTCATGTAAGAGTAAATATTCCGTGTCTCTAAATTTAGAATATATGGAGAATAATTAATCTTGGGTAGCTCCTGTTGTGTGAATTTAGACATATACAAGGTGGGATTAAAGTAGGTTTACAGTTGTTCATATCGAAAATAATACAACAATTAGTAAATAATAATACAAGCTTAAACTCTGTGTAAACCTAATTTTGCCCTCTCCTGTAACATCCTGATACTCTGTATCTTAGTTAAGTATCTCGGTATCTCTAAATGCCTAATCTAGGTGTCTCTGACTGGCTCCCAGAGATTTAGGTGCAGACTCACTTTCCCACAGAAGTGATGTAATAAATAGCAATAAGGCATAGTTGACAGTCACATTAGGACTGTACCTGGGTATATTTTATTTTTTTATTACTGTTCAATTACAGTTGTCCCCATTTCCCCCTCCATCACTCTCCCCCTTGCCAACCCAATCTTCCCCCCTCCACCTGTTGTCTTTGTCCCTGGGTCCTTTATACGTGTTCCTTGATGACCCTTCCCCTTCCTTCCCCGTTAGCTCCCTCCCCACTATGGACCTGGGAATATTTTAAATTAAACACACATTTTGAGGAATTCAATTTAAATTAAAAATCCAAATTTAAAAATTTTTTCAAATGTAACTCATTGTTGGTTAAAAATTGCCTCAAGCCTAGATTTACTTAGCTACAAGTTACTATATTCCTGAACTATTAACCTAAAAATAAAGATGTGTTATCAGCTTGAAGTTAATATAGTTCCACTGCTGACTATTAATTTCTATCTAAAAGTGGACTTTTCTTTATTTCATATCTTTTTATATTAGTTTTTCTCACCACTCAACATAAATCTTTATTAAAAGTACTTACCCAACTTAGTATTTCCAAGACAATTAATCTTACTTCAGCATACAGCTTTGGTTAAATAGTCAATGACAATCTTCAGTTTTCAATAACAGCTAATTCCTCTCCAATATTATTCCTATTCTATACGTAGGGAACAAAGTCTTCTGGTTTGGAGCAAAGGAACAGAGACTTCTTAACTCCTAAAATGAATAAAAGTTTACTTAAGATATTTTTATTTACTTTTTTTACTTTTTAAATATTTTATTTATTTATTTTGAAGAGAGGGGATAGGAGGGAGAGAGAGAGAGGGAGAGAAACATAATATGTAAGAGAAACAGCAATGGGTTGCCTCTGTCACGCCCCCAACTGGGGACTTGACCTGTGAACCAGGCATGTGCCCCGACTGGGAATCGAACCAATGACCTCTTGGTCCACACACCAGTGCTCAACCACTGAGCCACACCAGCCAGGGCAGATATTTTTAAATTTATGTTTTATAATGATGCTATTTTCTCTTACATGAGAAAAGCACTTATTGGCAACAGGAAAAACTAAATTTTGGTTAAACAAAAACCTTAAGTACAATACAGGGAGTGTTATGTAAACATAAGTTTATATCAAGTGGCTAAAATCACAAGTGTTAGACTATGTTGAGAATTACAGATTCTACTTTTTCTTTTTACTTGTTAAATAATAGACAAATATCACATTCTGTCTTCAATAAACATGAAAAGATTTAGAGTACTTGAAATGAAAGGCTCAAAAAATAAGGATGTGCACAAAAATTCAATTTTAAGAATGTGAATCTATTGTGAAACCAAGTTATTACAGTCCCCAAAGTAGTTTTAAACTATCCTGTCCAAAAGCAGGGGCATTCTATATTTGGTACAATATAGTCTACCAAGGACTCCATAGTCTAACAATAACCTCTATGCTTTTAACAATCATGGAAACGAGACACTACGTAGACACCCAAGAATCAGGAACTGGTTAAATAAGGTATGTAGCCTTGAAGTGCTTACTCATTATAATAAAGATGTGGGTTCCTTAGCTTAACTCTATGTGCAGGTGACTCCTGGCCCTGTGGGGACTGGAGGAAAATTGTTGATATTCTGACTACTGCTACTGCTGGAATTCATCTCTGACCCAAGGGTCTGCATCTTCTACAAAACTGTGGCAGGTGAAGTTGTTGGCATGCAAGTGGGCTAAAATCTTTCCCAGTTCTCGACATTTTAAAAACATACACTTTGTACAGTGTATGACTGTTTAACCACTATGCTGCACACCTGAAACTAATACAAAATAATATTAACATAAACTGTAACTGAAAAATAAAATTTAAGTTAAAAAAAAAAAACTGTGCTTCCTCCCTCCTCCCAAAATCCCCCACCAATATTGTATGTGCAAAAACTAACTTTTGTCAAAAAATTTTTATTAATCCTACCATACTTACCAGCATAATTATGGTGGAACATCTGATAGAAAACCTGAAAAAAAATAGTACAACTATGTGTTAGAACTTTAGTGATTGAAAATCTTACCTCCTTTCATTTTAAGCGACTCCAGTTTGGTGCCTACGAAGCAGTGTTGTAGCCAACCAGCTTGTAATAAAGTCATTTGTACTTCCATGTATTAGAAAAGTATCTTTAGAAACCAAGCCCGCATCCACTCTTAACAGATTTTGGGTGTTCTTAGAGGTCTGATTGGTCCTCCAAACACATTTACTTTACTGTATTTATGAAGCAATTTAAAATATCTGAAAGGTCCTAATACTAAATGTTCTGAGACAACATCCAAGTTTTAACATTACTATGTTTAAAAAATTAAGCCCCATCTAGCTCGAATCATGCCTGAGAAACTAAAGTATTTAAAAATTGATCTGCTGTGAACTAATCCCTGGGTTTCTATAGTAAGGGAGAGCTTTGCCCTTCACCCTCCACCCGCGAGGAAGTCTGTGGGCCATACACCAAGCCTAGGCCCTGCTCTTGCACACACCTGCCGAGTCCGCCCGCAAGGTAGGCGCAAGAACTTCGTTGGGGTCCTCTGGGGTACGGCACGCGATGAATAAGGATGGAAACACCAGGCCGAGCCAGGTCTCCAGACCTCTCCACCGGCCGAGGCCAAGAGTCAACAGCGGTCCTGGCCTCCGCCCTGCTGCAGCGGAGTGTCCCCTCGGCGGTGCGCGGAGACTTCCCATTTGCGCACCGGCCTCGACCTCCTGCGCAGGCGCAGCCTATGTGCCTCAGCTTCACAGCCGACAGCTGAGCGTTCTTCGTTCCTCGGCGACAGCAGCCGTCACTTCCGGCGGCGTTGCCAAGCAACTGCGCGTTGTGCCAAACACTCCGCTGGCTGGAGGCTGCAGCGCTCTGCGTCCGAGTCGTCTTTCCAAATCTTAGAGCTCCAAGGGCACTTCGTCAAAGATGCTCGTGCGGTTCGGCAGGCGCAGTGGACAGGCGAAGGAAAGCACGGGTGAGCTAAACTGGTCCATATCCGCATGGGGATTGTTTCTTACCCCCAGGCATGGGGTGAGTGGCGAGGGTACCACGTGAGGGTGCCTAGTCCGGGTGAAGTGGAGGCGACCAAGTCGAAAGCAGCGTTGGGTTCTGTGTAAATTAGACAATTTTGTCCTTCGGTGAACTGGAGAAAACTGTTTACATAAATAGAGGTGGAGAAAAAATATAATAAGTAGGCTGACCCAACTGACCTGCGTAGTTGCAGCTCCAAGAGCCTGGTGTTTGCTGAATTCTCGTGCTTATTCATTGAGTGAATAGGAGGTACTGGTATCCTCCTTAGAGTCTTGGCTGAACCTAGTGAGTGCTTTTTATGAAAGTCTCTGAAGGAAGTGTCTCAGTTTCCTCATCTCTGAAGTGAAGGTAAGGTCTCACCCTAAGACAAATGCTTTCATAAAATGTAAAAAATAATGCAACTTAAGGTACTGTAATTCAGGTGACCTATTATAAAATTTAGATTTTGGAATAGAGGTAGCATAATGGAACATCTAAAGAGCTTTTTATCAATTCCAACTATTTTAGTTTCTTGGTCTGTAAATTCCCAATTAATGTAGTCATGGTGACAACTAGAACCTTGGGAATTTGGAATATCTTCGTGTCAGTGCCTGAGCTGCTGCCACAGAGGAGCCCCTCATGATAGGTGGAGAGAGCCAGCCATTCTCCATTAGTGGGTTCTTATGCAGTGGAGAATTTGTGAAGTGGCAACAGAGGGTCATGATAGGTAGGAGAGTGACAGTACCCATGTGGCATGTACTGGAGAAACAATTACTCCAGCATATTTACTTCTCTATACGAAGTCTGTCTGGAAAAAGTCCAGCCATTGTTAATATAAGGAGAACAGTTTGTGTGACATTGATGTAACCTGGCAGCCAAGAAGAGAAGATTGGCATGCACATGCGTGCGTACTGATGCCTTCACTGTGCTAGTCAGTGGGGGTGGTAGACACTGTTGAGTGAGCATGTGTACTGTGTGGTTATCACATTCAAAATGTCTGAATCTGCATCAAATTTTGCGTTAAGCTTGAACATTCCTCCGTGGAAACTATTCAGATGATTCAGAAGGCTGCAGCTATGGGCAACTGGTGATTGGCAGCTTCATCACAACAACGTATCTGCTCATGCATCACGTTTCATGCGTTATTTTTTGGCGAAACATCAAACTACCCAGGTGACTCAGGCCCCCTGCAGCCTAGATTTGACGGCTTATGAGTTCTGGCTTTTCCCAGAACTAAAATCATCTTGAAAAGAGAGAGATTTCAGACCATGAGTGAGTTTCAGGAAAATACAACAGGGCAGCTGATGGCAATTGGGAGAGCTGTGTGAGGTCCCAACATACCTACTTTGAGAGAGACTGAGGTATCATTGTCCTGTGTATGATGTTTCTTGTATCTCACATCTTCTTCAGTAAACATCTCTTTTTCATAGTACATGGCTGGATACTTTCTGGACAGACCTTGTATGTGCAGTACTGCACTAAAAGACTTCGATTGACCTGATAGGTGTTTTGTAGCATTGGTCTGAAAGTTCCCACTGCACCTCACTACTCAATGTAATCTCCATTTGGAAGAGGGTGGAGTAGGGCAGGAATTCAGATATGTAAACAGCTCTCTTTGTAAAACAAATAATTATATAAAGATTTAGTGGGGTGATATCAGCCAGAGTGGTTGAATGTGGATCTCTAGAAATCCTCTCCTCCATTAAATTAAAAAAAAACAACACACTAGCAAAATAGTCAAAATCAACTTTTTAAAAAATTTATTGATTTTAGGGAGAGAGAAGAAGGGGAACAGAGAAAGAGAGAAACATCGATTTGTTGTTCCACTTATTTATGCGTTCATTGGTTCTTTCTTGTTATGTGCCCTGACTGGAAGCCAAATACCCAACACTGACATATCGGGCTGTAATCAGCTGAACTACCCGGCCAAGGCCAGAATCAGCTTTTTGAGAACTCAGGAAATTAACTAAAGGCTTGCAACAATTGGGGCATTTATCAAGAAAAATAGATGAATCTTGATAACAACAGTGCAGTTTTTTGCATTTTAATTTGCTCTAGTCCCATACTTTTCTCCCAGTTTTATGGTAATCTAGTTCCACTGCAATCACAGTAAAATCCAGGGGCTTAGCAACCCGTGGTGAATGAAGAACAGGGCTGGATCCCCTTCAAAGCCCGTTTACCAGGTAACTTATTATTTGACCTGTTGGGCCCTGGAAAAACCTTCTCACAAGGTTTGTCTTTATTTGACCTGACTCAGAACTTACCAGGTATGTTTGTTAAAACAGTCTGCGATTTTTGCTCTGACTAGTGTGGCTCAGTTGGTTGGGCATTATCCTACAAACTGAAAGGTCACCAGTTCAATTCCTGGTCAGGGCACATACCTGGGTTGCGGGTTCAGTCCCCATTCAGAGCATGTATAAAACAACGTTTCTCTGACGTTCCCACTGACGTTTCTCTTTCACATCCATGTTTTTCTCCCCCTCTTCCTCCCTCCCTTCTCCTCTTTTTAAAAGTAAATAAATAAAATATCTTAAAAAAACAATCAGTGCCAGTTTTTAAACATCACAGCTGGCTGCCTGAGGCAATTAGAACAGTTGGGTACAAACAACAGGATGACCAAGAAACTTAAAAGGAATACCTGGAATATGAGATGTCCACAGGAGACTTTGAAGAGATCCTTATATATTTCTGAGAATCCAGAAGGTCAAATGCATGCATAGGGCTATGCACATGCCCAGAAAATACCTAAGAATGCCTGAAGCTTTCACCTCTGGCTGACTTTAAGTCTCCATTCAAGAAAAAGTAGGAGCTAACAGAGTTGTCATCTGCGTGCCTGAGCACTGAAGTCATGCTCTACCACTCACAGAGTTCCTTGGCAAAGGCTAAGAGGCTTATTTAAGAAATTTAAGGAGCCCTGGCCAGTGTGGCTGAGTTGGTTGGAGCATCATCCTGTAACTGAAGGTTTATAGGTTTGATTCTAGGTCAGGGCATGTACCTGGGTTACGGGTTTGATCCCTGGTCTGGCGGCATACAGTCATAGATCTGGGCGTGTATGGGATGCAACCAATCAAAGTTTCTTTCTTATATCAATGTTTCTCTCTTTCCCTTCCTCTCTCTAAAAGCAATAAAAAAAAGTCCTTGGATGAGAATTAAAAAGAAAAATAAATTTAAGGACACTCTGTCCAGTCATTAGCTGACAATTAAGGTAACCAAGCTGAGATTCCAATAGCCACATAAAACAAAGAATATACACTTTACAGATTTAGTTCAAGAAAATCTCAACAAAGAGTAATAGCAACAGCAAACTTTGGGTCACATAAGAATCTGACTTCTAGGGTTGCCACATATTATTTAAAATGTACAGTTTTCAACAAAAATTACAGGGCATGCAAGAAATAAGTACAGCCTAAACAGGGGAAAAAATTTAATAGAAACTGTCCCTGAGGAAGCTGAGATGTTAAATTTAAGTTTAAACAGTTAATTTTTTATAAACTTACAGCTATTGTAAATATGTTCAACGGACTAAAAAAAAAGTCAAAGGAACTATAGAAAAATATTAACAATGCTGTGAAACTTCTGGCCAAGATGGAAGCGTAGGTAGACACACTGTACCTCCTTGCGCAACTAAGAAGGACGACAACAAATTTAAAAACAAAAAACAACCAGAAATGCCAGAAAATCAAACTGTATGGAAGTCCGACAACCAAGGTATTAAAGAAGAAACATTCATCCAGACCAATAGGAGGGGTGGAGACAGGCAGCGGGGCAGAGAGGACTCAAGGCAAGGAGGCAGCTGGCGGACTGGGCGGTCTGACATTTGTGTGCAGATAAACCAGGAGGAATAACTGGGGAGCGAGACAGACCACACAGGGTCCCAGTGAGGGGAAGAAAAGCCTCAAAACCTCTGACTCAAAAAGTCTGTGGGGGTTGAGGCGGTGGGAGAAACTCCCAGCCTCACAAGAGAGTTTGTTAGAGAGACCCACAGGGTCCTAGAATGTACACAAGCCCACTCACCCAGGAATCAGCACCAGAAGGGCCCAATTTGACTGTGGGTAGTGGCGGAAGTGACTGAAAACCAGCAGAGAGGGGAGCAAGTGGCACTGTTCCCTCTCGGACCCTCCCCCACATACAGCATCACAACTCAGTGAAGTGATTGCCCCGCCCTGGTGAACACCTAAGGATCCACCCTTTACTATGTAACAGGTACGCCAAGACCAAAAAAAAAAAAAAAAAAAAAAGGCCCAAATGAAAGAACAGATCAAAGCTCCAGAAAAAATACAACTAAGCGACGAAGAGATAGCCAACCTATCAGATGCACAGTTCAAAACACTGGTAATCAGGATGCTCACAGACTTGGTTGAATATGGTCACAAATTAGAGGAAAAAGTGAAGGCTATGAAAAGTGAAATAAAGGAAAATGTACAGGGAACCAACAGGGATGGGAAAGAAACCGGGACTCAAATCAACAGTTTGGAGCAGAAGAAAGAAAGAAACATTCAACCAGAACAGAATGAAGAAACAAGAATACAAAACAATGAGAAGAGGTTTAGGAACCTCCAGGACATCTTGAAATGTTCCAACATCTGAATCATAGGGGTGCCAGAAGAAGAGGAAGAGCAAGAAATTGAAAACTTATTTGAAAAAATAATGAAGGAGAACTTCCCTAATCTGGCAAAGGAAATAGACTTCTAGGAAGTCCAGGAAGCTCAGAGAGTCCCAAAGAAGTTGGACCTAAGGAACTACACACCAAGGCACATCATAATTATATTACCCAAGATTAAATCTAGGAGAGAATCTTAAAAGCAGCAAGAGAAAGGGAGACAGTAACCTACAAAGGAGTTCCCATTAGACTATCAGCTGATTTCTCAAAAGAAACCTTGTAGGCAAGAATGGGCTGGCAAGAAGTATTTCAAGTCATGAAAGGCAAGGACCAACATCCAAGAATACTCTATCCAGCAAAGCTTTCATTTAGAATGGAAGGGCAGATAAAGTGCTTCCCAGATAAGGTCAAGTTCAAGGAGTTCATCATCACCAAGCCCTTATTATATGAAATGTTAAAGGGACTTGTCTAACAAAAGAAGATGATCAAAAATGTGAACAGTAAAATGACAACAAACTCACAGTTATTAACAACTGAACCTAAAACAAAAACAAAAACAAACTAAGCAAACAACTACAACAGGAACAGAATCACAGAAATGGAGGTCACACAGAGGGTCATCATCAGGGGAGTGGGTGGGGAGAGAGGGGGAAAAGGTACAGAGAATAAGTAGCATAAATGGTAGACAGAAGATAGACAGGGGGAGGTTAAGAATAGTATAGGAAATGTAGAAGCCAAATAACTTATATATATGACCCATGGACATGAACTAAAGGTAGGGAATGTGGGTGGAAGGGAGTGTGCAGGGCAGAGGGGAATAAAGGGGGGAAAATGGGACAACTGTAATAGCATAATCAATAAAATATATTTTAAAAAAGATTAGTGAGTAAATATACATTTTAAGTTCCCTGTTACAATAAAATGTTTGCTGTAAAAAAAAAAGTATTAAGAGTGCTGTGTCACCAAATAGAGCATATCAATAAAGAGGCAGAAATTATAGAAAAGGAAGAAAATAGGTATTTTGGAGTTGAAAAGCCCAATAATTGAAATGAAAAAAATACACTAGGGGGGTTAAATAGCAAATTTGAGCTTGCAGAAGAATCATTGAACTTTAAGGTGTCAATTGAGATTAATCATCTGAGGAACAGAAAGACAAAAGAATAAATATAAATGAGCAGATCCTCAGAGCAATGTAAGACACGAGCAAGTGTACCAACATACATATAATCTGAGTCCTAGGAAAGGAGGAGATTTGAATAATTTCCAAAAATATCTCAAATTGGATGAAAAACATTAATCTACACCAGGGATTTTTTCAACTGGTGTGCTGTAAGAACCATATATCTGAACTGATCACTGTGGTTGGGGACAAGATGCTGCAATAGCCCAAGTGTAAGTGTTCCCAGGGAGAGGGTTAGGACACCAGTACAGATGTGGTCTTTGGGAGAAGGAGGCTGATAGAAAAACCCTAGCTCAGCGATTTTCAGCTGGTGTGCTGCAAGAATTTTTAAAGCACCCAATACCTGTCTATTTATTCAGGGGCACTGACCTCTTTTCCGTTAGTTTTTTTCCCTTCGATTGTAAAATTAAATGACAACAGCCAACACAACAGTAGCTATCTGGTGTGAATGAATGAAAACTACATTTTTTGTCGGATTGACAAAAAATATATTTTTGTGTGTGCTACAGAATTTTGGTAATTAGTTTATGTGTGCCACAAGATGAAAGGTTGAAAATCACAGATCTACATATTCAGGAAGTTCATTGATCTAAATAGGGTAAATTCAAAGAAATTAAAATCAATACATCATGATCAGTCATCAAAATCTAAAGACAGGGAAAAATCTTGAAAGCAGCACAAGATAAACAATTCATCACATATAAATGAGCCTCACTGAGATTAACAGTTGATTTCTCAAAAGAAACTACAGAGGCTAGAAGGCAGCATGTTGACGTATTCATCTTTCAAAATTCTGGAGAAGTTGATATTTCCAGGAAGACAAAAACAGCAAATTCATTGCTAGCAGGCCTACTCTGCAAGAAATAGTAAAGGAAGTCCTTCAAATTAAAATTAAAGAACACTAGACAGTAACTCAAATACACATAAAAAATTAAAGAGCACCAATAAATTAAGTAATTAAGTAAATAGAAAAGACGGTATATAGGGTAGGGCAAAAGTAGATTTACAGTTCGTATGGAAAATAATATAATAATTAATAAATAACATAAGAATAATCTCTGTGTTTTGTGTACTCACAACTGTAAACCTACAATTGCCCTAACCTGTATTTTCAAGTATTTACATATATTACTTTGTTTAATTCTAATACCAACCATATAAAGTAGGTACTTTTAATATCTCCATTTTTCAGTTTTAAGGAATTAGACTCAGAGGGCTAAATAATGTTGTCTAGATTTGCATAGTTCATATGTACAGTACTGAGAAAAAGTCCAGGTTGTCTGTCTCCGTAGTACACAATCTTTGTTGTGTCTGTGGCCACCCATCATTATTCAAATGAATTTCCTATCTGGGTGAATTTCTTTCTTACAAGTCCCTACCTGCTTTAGTAGAAGACAGAATTCATTTTTTCTGCCTCCCTTGTGGCTAGGGTAACAGGCATGCGAACAGTCAATTGTACATGTACTAAATTTACATTCTAAAGAGGCAATATGAGGAAGCAAACAATATGTTGAATCCATTTTCTGGAGACAGTGGCAGCAAAAGCGTACTAATTTTGGCCCTGGCTGGTGTGGCTCAGTGGTTGAGTGCCGGCCTGTGAACCAAAGTGCCGCCAGTTCAATTCCCAGTCTAGGGCACATGCCTGGGTCGCTGGCCAGGTTCCCAGTGGGGAGTACACAAGAGGCAATCACGCATTGATATTTCTCTCCCCCTTTCTCTCCCTCCTTTCCCTTCTCTAAAAATAAATAAATAAACTCTTTAAAAAAAAAGTGTACCAATTTCAGCAGCAACATTAGTGAAGGTTCAGATATATAGTATCCTGTGGAGCAAGGTTTCAGTGGGGCAAGTTGAGGTGTTTACCCTTTGCCACTTACCATGAGCCTTCACTGGAATCTCATGATGTTATTTGTGTGATGTTTCACATGTATAGTTTCCAAAGATTACTCTCTGGTCTCTCTGAGAGGCTCAGTAGCCTACTTAGTATCCCTTAGTGAATCCCTTTTCTGTGTAAACTAGCTAGAGTGGCCCTGGCTGGTGTGGCTCAGTGGATTGAGTGCCAGCATGCAAACCAAAGGGTTGCCAGTTTGATTCTCAGTCAGGGCACATGCCTGGGTTGTGGGCCAGGTCCCTGGGAGGGGGCATGCGAGAGGCAACCACACATTGATGTTTCTTTCCCTCCCCTCTCTAAAATAAATAAATAAAATCTACTTCCGGCCAAGATGGAGGTGTAGGTAGACACACTGTGCCTTCTCGCACAACCAAAGGAAAGACAACAACAAATTTTAAAACAAAAAACCACCAAACTGACAGAAAATCGAACTGTATGGAAGTCCGACAACCAAAAAACTAAAGAAGAAACTTTCATCCAGACCGGTAGGAGGGGTGAGACAGGCCAGGCAGAGAGGACTCGCGTGGCTGGTGGCGGCTGGCGGATCCGGGAAAGGTGAGGCTGGCCGGGAGAGGTGGTAGCTGCAGACCGGGCGTCCCACTCCCTCATGAGGATAAACCAGGAGGAACAACTGGGGAGCGAGACAAACCCCACAACCCAGAGTTCCAGCGCGGGGAAATAAAGCCTCAAACCTCTGATTGAAAACTCCTGTGGGGGTTGAGGCCGAGGCAGCGGGAGAAACTCCTGGACTCACAGGAGAGCTCGTTGGGGAGACCCACAGGGTCGTAGAGCGTACACAAGCCCACCTACCCTGGAATCAGCACCAGAGGGGCCCAATTGGACTGAGGGTAGTGTGGAAAGTCACTGAACCAGCAGAGAGCGGAGCAGGCGCCATTGTTCCCTCTTGATCCCCTCCCCCACAAACAGCGTCACAACGCAGCAGCATGGGTTGCCCCGCCCTGGTGAAAGCTTAAGGCTCCGCCCCTTACTATGTAACAGGCGCACCAAGACAATAAAAATGGCCAAAATGAAAGAACAGATCAAAGCTCCAGAAAAAATACAACTAAGTGACGAAGAGATAGCCAACCTATCAGATGCACAGTTCAAAACACTGGTAATCAGGATGCTCACAGACTTGGTTGAATTTGGTCACAAATTAGTTGAACAAATGAAGGCTACGATAAGGGAAATGAAGGAAAATGTACAGGAAACCAACAGGAATGGGAAGAAAAACGGGACTCAAATCAATGGTGTGGACCAGAAGAAAGAAAGAAACATTCAACCACAACACAATGAAGAAACAAGAATTCAAAAAAATGAGGAGAGGCTTAGAAACCTCCAGGATGTCTTTAAATGTTCCAATATTCGAATCATAGGGGTGCCAGAAGGAGAAGAGGAAGAGAAAGAAATTGAAAACTTATTTGAACAAATAGTGAAGGAGAACTTCCCTAATTTGGCCAAGGAAATAGACTTTCAGGGAGTCCAGGAAGCTCAGAGAGTCCCAAAGAAGTTGGACCCAAGGAGGAACACACCAAGGCACATCACAATGACATTACCCAAGATGA
>VMDR010004572.1:0-58796 GCA_007922815.1 Macrotus californicus
TTTTTATCTGAGCTGGGAATTCCAACTTAGGCTGCAGTTTCAAGTAAATACATCTTAGTGGTTTGGAATGTCTAAGAGTCCTGAATTTGTCATTATTCCTTATCAAATTTGTTCACGAAATTTTCTCTCCTAATATCAAGAAAGAACTACTTGTTAAGTCAGCTAAAAAAATATTTTAAATCCCAAATATTAGTAGAATGATTAATAAAAAATTACAAACTCAGATCACCATTATTCATTGACATTTGTCCAATAAAGGTAATATTCAATATTTTTTGTGAAGATGGAGTTCACTACATGAAATCAATTTTATATGTTAAATTGTGATCAAAGCATCTTAAATATTACATTTGATAACAGCGGCTCAATTGGGTAAATTGGAACACGTTTCCATTTTATTTTAGTTCTTTACATGTAATCTTGTTGAAAGCTCTACACATTACACCATTAGACACAAATTTAAGAACTGAAGAAATATTTATGATACCTCCACTAAAAACAAATGCCTTTCCATAGTTATTGGAAAACAAAGACAGTTACCAGTATAATCTGTGATTATACAGGTCAGCAGTTGGCAGCTATGGTTCTTTTTGTCTGACCCAGCTTCTGCCCTTTCCGTAGAATGTGGTGCCCACTATTTGCATGCCCCGCCCCTCGGAAGAGGTAGAATGATAGGACTGCGCCGTTCCAACACAGGCCACGTGGCTCACAAAGCCAAAGATATTACCAGCTTGCCCTCGACAAGAGATTCACCACCCTCTGGTACAGATGATGACTGAAAACTGCCAGGCATGTAAGAATATGCATTTCCATTATTTCCAAGGACCTCTCAAAATTTTACAGTGTTCTTTGGATTTGTATATCCAGAGTGGGGCAAAGGGAAGTTGTTTGTATGGAAAACCATGTAATACGTAATCAGTAATAATACAGAATAAACTCTGTGTTTCATGCCGTGACAAACGTCTGTCTGGCCCCGCTGTGCGCATGTGTGCTCTGTTGCTGAGCCGTGCTGGTGTTTGACAACGACAGTGATGAGCTTCAGTGTTTTCTGCTTTTCATTAGACCTTGTGGGATAGATTTAACCTGTGCCAACTTGGTGGCAAAGTGTAATTGATATTTGGCAGCACAATTTAAACTGCTGCCAGCCACTATCAGTAAGGGGCTTACTTCCTATAAAATAGTCAATGACATTTTCTTATTGAAAATTATTGAGTGCTCTGTGCATGAGGTACTTTGCTCACCTCTCTGCTGGGGAAATACGATGAACATCATAGTCTTTACTTTTTCTTTTCCTTTACTCTCTATTGTATTTTTCCCATCACCATGTAGTCCCCTTGCACCCCTCTCCCCTCAGCAATCACCACACTGTTGTCCATGTCCCTGAGTCTTTTGTCCTTTTTGCTCAGTTCCTTCACCCCCTAACTCCCCAGGCAGCTGTCATCCTGCTCTCCATCTGTGAGTCTGTCCCCATTTTCCTTGTCAGTTCAGTTTGTTCATCAGATGCCACATGTGAGTGAAATCATTACTTTTAAGATCACCATTGGGTTGACCTTTAGAAGGTGTGACAGTCTTTGAATCTGTTGGGAGGTCTTATTGAAATAAAGTACATTTACAATGCCTGAAACACCTTCTTATCCAGAAATTGAAAATAGAGTTACTTTACAAATAATGTGGTAAATCTCCTGACGGAATCTGCTTAACTCTTGTGCTGTAATTCACAGTGTAAACATGGATGTCAAATTAGTGACCAAAGCCGTACTTGACAGCTCTGCCCCCTACAGACCATTGCTGCTCCATCACAAGTGCAAAGATGCTAATGTATGCACTGGCGAGAAGCAATGATGAACAGATAAGCAATTAGGTAGCTACCTTCTTCCGATTATCAGTGGTCTGAAAGCATTGTGATTCAGGAGAGTAGAATATGAGGCGAGATGGAAGTCCTATATGTTAACTAGATAAATCTATTAAATAAAAATCTTGTCTTATTCTTTCCTTCTTTGTTACATAAGAAATATACAAATGCATATATTATGTGCAATATATGCTATATAGGTATATCAATATATAATACACACAGGAGCGGGCAAAAGTAGGCTTACAGTTGTTCATGTAGAAAAAACATGCAGGTTATGATTATTACAATAGCTTTATTTACTCAGAAGAATGTCACAATGGCACAATAAATCTACTTTTGCCCTCCCCTGTACAATCTATAATGCATACAAATTATGTTAATATATGTTAATATATCCCAGAGATTCCCCTCCTCTGAGCTTTTTAGCTCAGTGCCTATGTCACTGCATGGACGTGTAGTATGTGTTTTCCTTGTGTTATGGTTACAAGAGGCCGTAGGGTAGGGCTATGTACAGTCTAATTCTAGCACCCAGCATAGTGCTTTGCCTAGAGTGGATCTTCAATTAATTCTTTTAAAAATTGAATTCATTATCTTTTATAGTATCAAAAGTTATGGGATAGTGGAAACAATCTAGTGGCTTCCAATTATAAAGTAATAATACGTGTTTTAAAATCAAAATGTATTCAGTGCTCTAACATAAAACTCAGAGCACAGTCGAGTTCCTCTCCTTGGACAGGTGGGACAACCGGAGTTCCTTTACAACAGAGCACGGCCTGAAAGCCACTGACCTCGTGGCTCACCTTCACGTCGACAAATGAAACCAACACTCAGAGAGATGAACTGACTTGCCCAAAGTTCACAACTAATTAGTCATAGACCTAGAACTGCCACCTAATCCAGTTTTCCCCTTGCCATCCTTCTAATGATTCTGAGTGTTTCTCCACATTTCAATTTCAAGTGAGCTTTTCATACTTCTTAGTGAGTGACAGCAAAGGACAATCATGGATAGCTGTAATATCTGTTTATCGTCTATTAACATCTCTCCTGATTGTGGTGTTGCTTTATGAAAATTACAATATTAGAAACTGAGAAATGTTCAGATTAACAGCCCATCTAAACCCACAATAGCAGCAAACCATTTCCCCAATCACCCAATCTCACGCTTTATAGAAAATAACTGCAGGAAAATAAAAAGCCCATTGACTCCCTTTCTTAAGATTAAAAGACACACACACCTCAGATGACAATGGAATCTGATCTCGAAAGGCAATCCTGCATGTAGTCTATTTTCTGGCATCATTATTCCTTCACTCTTTTATCTTTCATTTAATCAACGTTAATGTGTGTCAGACTCTATAGAAACAAGTATAAAACATCGGTCTCTGTTTACATGGCCTTTGTAGACTCACATGAAAAATATGAACAATAAACAACAAAATAGTTAGATGAGCAATATAACTACAGACTATATTAGTGCCGAGAATATTATGCTGAGTGGTAAACTGGAGGGGAACTGAGAAAGCTCACTTTAGATAGGCTGAGGTGATCAAGGATGCCCTCTGTGAGGAGATGATGTGCAAGCTGAGATCTGGAGAATAAGGACCTCCCGTGCACAGTGCTGTGCAAATATATCTTTCCAGAATAAAGTGCACAGGAGCAAAGTAAGGGTTAAGTGTCAAGGGCCGCAGGATGGAAAAAGGCATGGGGTGTTGAAGGCCCTGAGTGGAGCCAGTTGTCATAAGTGAAGGGGAGAATGAGATGAGATGAGAAGGGTCAGGTAGGCCGGGGTGAGACCTGCAGGACATCATTGTGTGAAGGCCAGTGTCACATTTTCACTCTGAGATCAATGGGAAGTCATTGAAGGGTTAAGTAGTTTGATGTGCTTACCCACCTCTTCATTCACTCGCATATTTATGCAATCAGTTATTCTGTAGTTATCAATTAATCCATATTTAATTACTAGTTAACAAACATTATAAAAATCCTGTTAAGTACCCAGGAAGGATGTAAAAGATGACATTATTTTTCCATTAAAAGTTTCAGATTTAGATTAGGTTACAAGAGAGCAATAAAATGGAGATGCATAGCGTGTCCAGAAATAGATTCCAAGAACATTTATCAAAATCGGGTCTTTAAGTCAGTTGGCTCCCTGTGCTGTAGCCTCATTTGATTTCTTGCTTTGTGCACATTGGAATCATAATCAGTGTTGTGGTTTTTAGCTGTGATGCCGTCCTGTGTGATAGCTTCAAACAGGGACAGTGAACACTGAGGAAGCAGAGAATCTCATTAACCTGAGAACATAACAGCCGGCACCATTACAACAACAAGGTAGAAATGCAGTCAGCTTTCCAAGATGGTGTCCACTCTGCCATGCCACCGTGTGAGAAGAAATTATCTAGATTACTAAAAAATGATGTCAACCTAATTTGCAGCCACTTTTCCATATCTGAAATTGTTAAATTTTTTTTTAAAATAAAAAGAACGTATTATTGAGGAGGGAAGTCAATACTTCAGGAAATGAGAAGCCAGAAGAAACATTTAAAGACAGAAGTGCAAATTGAGCTGGAGTCATTGGCAGCTGGTATGTGAATCTCCCATGATAAAAAATGGTCAACTTTATTTTTTATTATTTTTTAAAACCTCAACCAAGGATATGTTTATTGATTTTTTTTTTTTAGAGAGAGAAAGGAAGGGAAAGAGAGAGAGAGAAATATTGATGTAAGAAAGAAACATCGATCTGTTGCCTTTCTCATGCGCACTGACTGGGGATCGAACCCACGACACTTTGGTGTGTGGGACGATAATCATCTGAGTGAAACTTTGCAATTCTAAAAGGGACACTTACACAATTTAGTATTTTAGCACTACCGGTTCAACAAAACAAAGAACCAGAGGCAGTTCCAAGATCATGACAGAGAACTCTGAGATTTCTCCTTCCAAAGAACACATCAAATACATACCTAATTTAGAGCACAGCATCAACAAAACGACCACATAGAGAAGGTACTCACTGGGGCCCAGTGAGTACAATTGTTTACTTTACCCCCCGCACATGGACAGGGGGTGGGAGCTCTACTTAGGTGCTCTGGCCAACCTGCAGGGCTTCTGTGGCAAGTCTGCAGAACTAGCCCCAGCAGGAACAGGCAGGGGGCACCATAGTGCAAGCACATAGGGCTGCCCCACTCAATAAGAAGGAAAGGAAAGGAGCAGACATCAGGTCCCCACACCCATTCCGTTCTGACTGTGGACAGCCAGAGCAACAGGGAGCTAATGCACAGGCGCACACACACCGGCAAGCCCTGCCCAGAGCCCAGTCCCTCCAGCCAGGCAGCACACACAGTACCACACACCCCTGCCCTGACTCCAGCCAGCCTGCTAAAACCACTTGTGACACCGTCTACTCAGAGTCCACTCCTACACCAGAGCAATTATTTTTAAGATTGGGAGAGATAGCTGTTTCATCTAACTCATAAGGACAAATACAAAAAGTCAAACAAAATGGGGAAATAGAAGAATATGTCCCAAGTGAAGGAACAAGAAAAAGCCCTGAAGAAAAGTGTCAATGAAATGGAGGTAGATAATTTGTTTAATAAAAAATTCAAAGAAAGAAGCAAACAAAATACACAGAAAAGAAAGACAAAAGAACCCAAACAAAAACTGAAGAACACCAGCAAATCAAAAGGAAAAAGGTCAAGAACGAAGAAAAGGAACAAAGGAGAACTACAAAGATAGCCCAAAAGCAATTAACAAAATAGCAATAAGCTTATACGTTATCGGAAGACACAGAGTGGCTTAAGAAAGAGCCATCCGTGTGTTACCTACAGAGATTTACTTTAGAAAGACATGCACGCACACACAGAGTCAAAAAGGGGAGGGAAGGAAGAAGATATTACATGCACTTGAAAACAAAGAATGCTGGGATAGCAGTACTCATATCAGACAAAACAGACTTTAAAACAAAGAATGTGATATGTGTTTTTAAGTATATGTGTGTTTACATGCAAACTCACCCCATATGATTAAACAATACTCAGCAATAGAAAATGAATGAAATCCTGCTATTTGCAGCAGCATGGATGGACCTAGAGCATATTACATAAGTCAAAGACAAACACCACATGATTTCACTTATATGTGGAATTAAAAAATTAGAACAAACAAAACAAAAACAGACTCAGAGAAACAAAGAACCAACTGATGGTTGCCAGAGGGCTGGGAGTGGAGGAATGCATGAAAAAGATACAGGAGAATATGATCAATAACAGTGGGATACCTTTGTACAGTGACAGATTGTTACTAGATTCAGTATGGTGATCACATGGTACGATATGTAAATGTCCAATCAGTATGCTGTTTACCTGAAACTAATATAATTTTGCATGGCAGAAATACTTTCATTTTAAAAAGACAAAAAGAGTAAAGAACCAAATGCATGTAAAGGTGGGAAGGGGGAAAGCTTCTTTTAAATGCAAAATAAAAATATATTCTTTTGATCAAAAATATCAAACACTGACTTGGGGAACTTGAAGACATTGTAAAGAAAACAGAACAAACATTTGGGGGTTACTATGTGCTGTGATGTTCAAAAATAGTGAAGCATTGCCTTTGATCATGGGTGTGGAACAGAGCTGAGGTAATTCTGTTGTGGACCAGACACTGCGGAGAAGAAATTTTCTTAGATAATTTCACATATAAAATTTGAGAATGACATGAAAGGAATGAGTCACTAAACTGGAAATCAGAGTTACGGAAGTTTAAACAGATTTTAAACTATCAAATGCCATAAAGGACAATGTCAGTTGAAGCAGCACCCTGAGGGCGGGGGAGGGGATCATGAGAATGCAGGACATCATAGTGTGCGTCTCAGAGGTTCAGTAGATTGGCAGCTCATAGCTGCTGCCAGTTGAAAATGTGGACGGGCCAGTATTCCCAGACTTTTCCATTTCACAGGAGAAGCCACAAATTTGGATTTGTTTAATTTCTTAAAGATTTTACTTATTTATTTTTAGAAAGAAGGGAAGAGAGGGAGAGAAACTCGTGTGCGAGAGAAACAATTGGTTGCCTCTTGCAGGCCCCCAACCAGGACTGGGCCCCACCCCAGGCCTGGGCCCTGACGGGAAGCCGAACCAGCAGCCTTTCAGCTTGCAGGCTGGCACTTGACCACCCACCAAGAGCCACACCAGCCAGGGCACAGATTTGGATTTTAATGTTTGGTTCTATCAGTCTTAAACTCTGCTTCCAAGTTGAAACTAATCCATTCAGGGTAACTAAACACGGCTGTAAAGTGAAAGGACCCACACAATCAGCTTGTCACAGACCTCTGGTGTGGATGTTACCTAGTAATCCTTGAAAGTTTATAGATCGGTGAATCGATCACTTTTCTTCAGACCCTAACCTCATTCTTCCTCTTATCATTCACTTTAATCTTATGAAATTTATTGGTGTCTAAACCCCAGACTTTCCTCAATACATTCTGTCTGTTTCTACAAGCTGTGTATGTTGATACTCCTATTGATTAGTTCAGTTCTTCTGGAACTGGAACCCTTGCTTGGTAGGTGAGTGAGAGAAACATCAGCATCCTATCTAACTTTTAGAAGGTATCATCAGTCACTGTAAATATTTCCATTTCTGAAACAAATGATGTGTGCATAGGAAGTATTCATTCAGAAGGCTTAAGAAATGTCTTATTCTTTATTAAAACTGCTCATTGCCAAGGCAACAGATATGGATTAGGTCACACAAGTGTACAAATGATGATTAATTGTGACGTGGAGGACTGGTGGGAGAACAAGAAAGCTGGACCCAAGACCTCTTCCGTTCCAGCCTCACTCTGATTCACAACCAGATAAAATGTAGCAGACCAGCTAAGGCCAGATAGGATAAGACAGCAGGAAGCATGAGACTTGCTGGCAGGAGCTTGGAATAGCAGCTGCAGAGGTGCAGAAAGGGAAACACAGTATCTTCTCATTTACATGGCATAGCATCTTGGCAGCTGCTGTGCATCTGAGAAAGGAATGTTTGCCATTCCTTTGTTATTCAGCAGAGAAGAAAAATGCAGAGGATAAATGGAAATAAAGTGGACTTGAAAATTTTTGTAATTGAAGGGAGTACAATGAGACTGCATATTTTATTGAAGAGTATCAGGAGTAAAAGCAGTCTTGTGTATTAGTCTCCTGAGGCTGCTGTAACAAATGATCACAAACCTGGTATCTTCAAATCACAGAAATCACAGAAATTTGTTTTCTCACCGTTCTTGAGGCAGAAAGTCTGATACAAGGCATTGTATATGCAGGGCCATCCTCCCTCCCAGGCCCTAGGGGAGACACCTCCCTTGCCTCTCCAGCTTCTGATGGCTCTACTCGGTCTTTGGTCTTGTGGCCATAACACTCCAGTCACTGCCACTGTGGTCACATTGCCTCCTCCTTTTATCTGTGTGTCTCTATTTTATGTGTCTCTTATGGGGACACTTGTCATTGGATTTAGGGCTCACCCAACAATTCAGGATAACCTCATTGCAAGGCCATTAACTTAATGCACTCTCTAAGACCCTTTGTCCAAATCAGATAACAATCACAGGTTCCAGGACTATTCTAGGGTATGGATATAGCAAATGGTGATTTGCTTTGCTGCACACTGATTCTTTTTGGAAAGCTAAAAATAACCTTGATTTAACCCCTTTATGTATTGAGTTGTGATATTCCTCCTTTTTATGCCCTGGAGTGCATGCATGCCTGTGTAAGTCTCACTCCCATATAGAGAAAATGCCCTTCCACCTACATTTTTAAAAAGACCCACAGACTAGAATGCCCATATTCAGAAGTGTTTACTAGAGAATCTTAAATGTAATATCTTGCCCTGGATGGAGTTAAGGAAGCAATTATAAAAATTAAAAAGGAGGTAATGAGGTCACTGCTGCTTCATTCTCACGTCAGACACTTCAGGTCAACTGTACTTGGTGTCCATTTCCAGGCATCACCGACCTGGCAAAAATTCAGAAATAGAAAATTGAGCTAAATGCTCCTTTTTCTCTTTAAATAAGACCGCTGACCACACAACAACAAAGAGAGTCCATTAGATATTTATCCGGAATTTCAAGCTGATCCTAATGAAATGGGGTTGAGCTAGAGGTCCCCCCAACCAATGGAGGAAAAAAGTCTCCACAGCCTTGGCTTGGGAAATTGAGAGATTTTGCATAGCTTAGGCACCTGGGTTAGCTTCATCGTTATGTTAAATAGCTCAGCCTGCCAAGTTCTGGGTGAGGGAGATGGGCTTGACGTTATTGCTGCACCTGTGGGAGAGCCTGGAAGCAATTCCGCTTCCCCGGGACTATGCCTGCCCGGACTCACAATGGCAGCCGGAGAAAGGCAGAAGATACAGGATACAGAGGACAGGCAGATGTAGCCCGTTGTGGGAGGGTGGGAAATGGGGTTACAGAGGAGGCACTGGGATTTAAACTAGGCGCGGCAGCCACTGGCACTGTTGGCCGTGCGGGGAGTAGTGGTGGGGTGGGGTGGGGTGGGGGGGACATGCTGTCTGTAGGAAGGGATTCTTGCCATGCGGGTGGAGGGAGCGCGGTGAGGAGCGAGAAGCAAGCAGGCAGCTGTGTGGTTTACAGTGAGGAGGGAGGCAGTGTGGCCTGCACTAGTACGGAAGAGGATGCTGCCGCTGTGATGATGCCGGCTCCAGCTGACTCCGGAGCTGCAAAGGACCTCCTTACAAGACCCTGTGCTGCTGCACTTGGATTTTACCCGGGCTTTTAAGACCTGTGCCTTTCCTGAGTTTCACCGTGATCCAGGGTATCGCAGCCCATGCTTTTCTGGACTATCACACAGAGGCTGATGGCCGCACATTCCAGATCCTGCACTGGTAAGAACATAGGAAACCTCTGGGGGCCTGTTCGGCTCACGAGAGTATGGGAAGTGCTGGGTCTCATGGGAAAGGAGGACTCTGAGCCGAGGTGCTCTGAGCTCTCCCAAGGTTGAAGTGTTGTAAATAAAGACCTGCTCCTTCCAGCATTTATTGTCGAGTCTTTCGCTAAGGCACCACACGGCTGGGCCCCAGCCTGCTCCGTGACACTAATCGCTTCATTAATTCTCTTGTGAAGGTCAATTTTAGGTTACCCCCTTATCCTTGACAGCATCTCAGATGAAGCTCGGGACTACCGCTCTTAAGTCTTGTACGTGAGTATGTAGTGCAAATATCTCCCTTTGCCTATCAGGATAAAAATAAATCTCTCTAGAATACCTGATGTCACTATATCATTTCTGTTGATTATTC
This sequence comes from Macrotus californicus, assembly GCA_007922815.1. Taxonomy (NCBI): domain Eukaryota; kingdom Metazoa; phylum Chordata; class Mammalia; order Chiroptera; family Phyllostomidae; genus Macrotus; species Macrotus californicus. Next base: position 10,133 of record VMDR010004572.1, read on the forward strand.
AATGAAGTTTATTAAATTACAATAAAAATAGTTTATCACAAATTCCTCTTTTTATTTCATTCAAAGGTGGTTTGAAAGAATCCATCTCTGGGTATTTTGAAGAAATGTGGGCATTTTGTGCTCAGGAAGTAGACTGAGCTAACAAATCCACTTCAATTAATTGTCAAATCAATGTTTAATGGGCAACTCACCCAAGTTTTATTTATTTGGAGATGAGACAAGAAGACTACTCTAGAATTAATTTATACCTGACAAAGACTATGCTAAGCATTATACAAATGTTGTCTCATTTTGTACCTAAACTTCTCCTGAAAGTTGGGGGATAACAATCCACATTTTACTGATGAGGAAATGAGGTCATGACCTTGACTTAAAACACACAGCTGTGAGTAGAGGCTCTGTGATTCTACAGCTAAAGCAACAATATGGAGTAACCAAGAAAGGTTTAAAGAGGAAATCTTGAAGTTGACTTGAAGGAATTAAGACAGGGAAATGAAGTAACCAGGCTGAGAAGAGTGGGCACCGAGAATGAGGTACCGGGAGTAAAGATTAGGGCAGATCTTTCATGGCAGGCTGGGTGGTTTGGACAGGGTTTCACAGGACCTGAGGTTCACTCTGCTTCTTGCAGGGCTGCCATTTTTACTGTAATTCTCAGCAGGACTTTGTCACACTGCATCTAATTTAAAAAAAAGAGGTAGTATGTGCCTGGCACATGCAAGGTTAGATTCGACAGCTGTTAACTTTCAGTTCCTCATTCTGGGTGAGGTGGGTATTCCATCCAGCTGTCTGTACCCAGCTCACTGCTGCTTTGCTGCACCCAGGACTTTGTTTGTCTGCCGAGCAGGGTCGTACTGCAAGCTGGGAAATGCATCCTGCTGTCCCGTCCTGGCAGCCACTTTTTCATCATCTTCGTCTTAGCTCTGGATCTAGAAGGTTCAGTCACACTGCTTTTTGCTGGGGAGATTTATCTTTCTAGTCACTTTACATAGCAAGCTTGGGAAAATATCAGAAATCATTCTCACTCCACACACTGGGCAAAACTACTAAAGATGTCCACTGTTTGAAAAATACACAAAAATAATATATTGTTGGAAAGACAAAATTTAAGAGTGAAGCTGAGGAACTCTTACACCAAGAAAAAAGACGACTGGCCTTTGAGACAGCCCACAGAACGCACAAATGCAGAAGTATGTCTAACAGATAGCACGTGGCAGCTTAAAAGCTCATACGGCAAGTCACTGCATTTGGCTTGAGCTTTGGAGCTTGAAACAAAAAGACAGTGGGAGCTGAGGCAGATGCTCCGAGAATGCCCAACCTCCCAAGCCCAGGCACCCATCTTGATTCAAAGAATTCTCTTCATTGTGAAGAAACCAACTGCCTAGGGTTTATGATTATTCTTTCAACCATTTATGAACTTGTATTTATGCTAGGTATTGAATACTTATTTCATTGAACTCAAATTTTGGACAGTGTTATCTGGGAAAACAGAAATGAATACAGCAAGGTACAGAAAAAAATGTTACTGACATTCAGAGGAAAGAGCTGTCATTTATAGATAAAAGGATACAGTGACACAGCGTTGTGTGGGGAAAGAAAATACTGTTGCATGAAACGGCTCCTAAGGCTGGGCATTCATCTGCTACGGTTCAGAACAAAGACCACGTGAGCTATTTTGAAGGAGTTCTAAGAAGCAGGGTGTGAGCTGTGTCTGGTTGAGGAGTCAGAGTACGGTTGGGACCAGACCAGCATTCCTGAAGATCCAGAAGCATAAGCACAGGGCAAGTCGGCAGGTTTGTAGGAGGGCGGGTGTCAGCACCTGAGATCTGACTATTTTCTGACATTTGGCCAGATGTCTTACACAGTTTGTTTAGAGGTTTCTAATTGTAAGCATGATGATGAAGTCAGAGGATGTGATTTTGATGCCATAGTGAGACATTTGAATCAAGCTACCTGCACCATAGACACTGGAAAACGAAGTGGCCAGCGGAAGAAGAACGAAAACAAACTGTACCTGGAGGACACACGATAAATTGGAAAGAGAACATGTCTGGGAGCCAGACAGACCTGGGTTTGAGTCCCAGGGTCACTACTGAGTTGACTGAACAAGTTTCTATTTTGCCTAAATAGCAGCACCTTTGTCTTTTTTAAAGACATTAATACTGCATAACTTGTGGGGTTTTAATTAGATTAAGAGATACTTTATGAAGTTCATAAACTTTACAGATTTTCACTGAGTAATACTTACTATTAGGAGAACTGTCTTAGAGGCTTTTTCCCAAGTGGACCCCTTCTGATGCCCCCTTGCCTCAACATCCTCTTAGGCTACTATGTAAATAACTGGTCAGGGATTGGGTCATGCTCTTCTTCAAAGTTCAAAACATCGAGCTGTATTGATGAGCCACCGAAAAATACACGGCGTTTCCAGTTTGTTTTCTTCCCCCCCAAGGATACGAATGAGTAACTCCGACATCTGAAGTTGCTTTCAAGGGAAAACTATTCTAGAAGGATGATGAACTGCTAACAAGCCAGGTAAATCCTGCAACTGCTCAGCACTTGAATTCTGCTGTCAGGCTGTGTGGGAAGTGGCATGATGATAAAGGAGAGTATTACAGATAAGTGGTTGCGAGCAAGGAGGTAATGATTGGAAATGATTACCTACTGGCCGAAGGACCAAAAACTCCATAGCAAAGAGCAGGGGGGTAATTTGAAGTCATTTGATCCGATGAATATTATGGTGCTGAAAAAGCTCGGTATTGTTTCCCTGGAAAACCTGCTGGGGAGAAACATTTTACCTTTAAAGCTACATGCAGAGTACCCTATTCCTCTGCAGAGTTAAGAGATGGAGGGAATTTCGGAAGAAACAATACACTTGGTGACACTTTGCAAACAATAAAGGGAATAAAGAGCTTTTTAAACTACCGAGAAGACTTTGAGTAGATTGACTCAAATGCCCCCTATTTTGGCGGCTTCAGCCAACCTACTCTCAGTTTCCACAATGTGCTCACAATCGGAGTGTTGTGACGTGCTGCTCACTGTTGGATTTACCCAATCAAGCCAGATCAGCCACTCTGAGTGTACAAGACCTAGCTATAGTAAATGGGGATAGTTCAAAACAAAACCCAGGTATTCAGAATGAAGCCTTGCTTTTTAAAAGAGGTCCCAGTGAGCCCCGGCTTGTGTGGCTCAGTGGATTGGGTGCTGGCCTGCAAACCGGAAGGTTGCTGATTCCTTCCTGGTCAGAACACACGCCTGGGTTGTGGGCCAGGTCCCTAGTTGGGGGCATGCGAGAGGCAACCACACATTGATGTTTCTCTCCTTCTCTTTCCCTCCCTTCCCCTCTCTAAAAATAAATAAACTCTTAAACTTTCTTAGAAAATAAAAGCGTTCCCTGTGAATGGCTGAACCAGGTGAGTCATTCCACCTGGATTCTGATACTCATTGTCATAAGACAAAGAAAGAACCAGCAAATGACTGTTTGTCCCAGGACCAGAATTAGATAAAGTGTAGACATTGTCAGAATGTTTTTAGGGAAAGGAAGCAACTCACACAATATTCAGAAAGCAGGCATGAAATGTTGCAATTATTCTTTTCGGATACAATAAGAGAATTTAAGGAATAGACAATAAAAACAATTGCTTAAATTACTTAGATTATAGGGAAAAATTGTGTATTGAAACTCTGGGGCTAAAATCTTTGGAACACATGTTTTGACCTGGTGTTCAGCCAAAAGTATTTGTTACACACTGTGTCAACCCAGGAAGGAAGAGAGTGAAATAATGCCGGCTCTTGTCCTTGAGGACCTTATAAGTGGTTAGAGAATATGAATTTTAAAGCGATGTGCTAAGGGTTCTGACTGAGGTGAACACAAGACGTTAAGGAATTTAAAGGAGGAGCATCTAACCCATCCTTTTGGGGAAAAAGCTGTCAGAGAAGTTCCCAAGAGGCCTGAACTGAGTAGGAAATATTCAGGGGAAGACCACAGTGAACAGTGATACAAGAGATGAGAACAACATTAGAAAATTTATGGAGGCGTGATCGTTGGAAAAATTTCCTGAGATGTACTGGAACTGACCTCCAAAGGAGGATGGGGCCAAGATACTGAGGAAAGAGGCTGACACCTGCAAATTAAACAAAGATTTTGTTAAGAAAACTACAGACAGAAGAGTCTTAGGCTGCAGCAGAACAAGCCAAGTGGCACGAGCTTGTTAAGAGCTGTGTATTCCAAAGTGGTAAACAACTTGATGGGCCTACTGATACTATCCCTTTCAGGTGATAGGGCCCCACCCCGCTCAGTATGAATTGCCATTCATTGAGAGCAATTTACTTCTTAAGATGGAATTGGTCCAGGCAAGCACCAGAAACTATTTTAGCAAGCAGTGACATGGTGGCATCTATAGTTAGCTCCATACTGTAAGAATACGACTGTGAAATGGGATGTGGGAAAAAATGATAAGGATGTTTTAAAAGGCAAGCAGGAGCCAAGGTCTGGAGAGTCTCATATGTCAATGTATGGAACAAATATACATTGAACAGGGAAAAAAATCACTTGATAATCTAATTTGGAAGTGAAAAATGGGGGAAAAATGTTTCAATATTGACTTTCCAAGTAAGGTCCTGGTGAGCATAAACCAGGGCTAACCAGGAGAAGCTAGAAGCGAGGTGAGGTCTGCTCTGTCAGGGGCTGCAAGAAGCAAGCGTGCCTGGGAAGAGTGGGATGCACAGGAAAAGCACAGGCTCTATGGAGGACATTGCTCAGGGCAGAGGGACAAGAGAAACACCCTGGCTTCTCCTTTCCTCCTACCTTCCGGTCTTCTACTGGTTCCTCCTTTCTATCCTAAGTCAAAGGAAGAGGAAGATTGGAAACTGTAATAGAACACAGGAAGGACTGGAGAAGAATGTAAGAACAAATCAGCAAATCACGGGTGGGCATTTTGCCTGAGGAGCCCGTTTTGTCACTCAAACCCAAGATACTGTGTGCCCATAAATGGTAAAAGCCAAGCATCTATTTTCTAAGATATGTGCATTCTGGAGAGAAACAGGATCACCTTTCCCTTGGATGGCAGCCCATTACACAAGGCCTTGATATAAGTTAGAAAGAGATAAGGAAATGGTATCTTCATTGGAATTGAATGACCTAAGGCAGTTAGGTCTCACTCTCAATGCCACAGTGTGGTATGTTGTGTCGGTAACTTCTTTATGTATTTCTCCCCCTAAAAACTTCTAAAGTAAGCTCCCAAAAGACAATACTATTCATTGTAAAGCTGATTTATATTTTGTCATTTTGAAAAAAATAGTAAAATATTAGAATACTATGTCCTGAAAGCAATAACACATGCTCTTCAAGATATCTCAAGAACGAAAACTGATTTAAATATAGCAAAAAATTGGTATAATTCATCATATTTACAGATTAAAGTAGAAAAAGGACTTCTCAAAAGAGACAGAAAATTTCCTGATAATATTCAAGATCCATCCTTATTAATAGAAAGTACCAAACTAAGAAAAAAAGGGAATTTCATTGATCTGACAAAGCATATCTACAAAGCAAGAACTTTTAAATGGGGAAACATTAACAATTTTCCCGCTGAGACCTGCAACAGGACAATGATACACAACATTACCACTTCTATTCAGCTTTATATTTGAGGTCTTAGCCTTAAACTAGGAAGAAAGTGCTACTTAAACTATGAGTTGGAAAAGAACATATATCAAATTAATATCATAATTTTAATCAATATAATTGTATTCATAGAAAATTCAAAAAATCTATAGATGAATTATTAAAAGAAACAAAACATTAGAGAAATTATTATAAATTATTCAGAGAAATTATTAAAAATAGTTTAAATTATTAAATAAGAAAGTTTTACAAAGTTGTTGGTTTTGAAATCAAGATAGAAAAGTACATTTTTTAATCCTCACCAGAGGATATGTTTATTGATTTTTAGAGAGAGAGGCAGGGAGAGGGTAGGGGAGGGAAAGGGGAGAGAGAGAGAGACATGGATGTAAGAGAGAAACATTGATTGCTTGCCTCCCATTCATGCCCTGACTGGGCATGGAACCCACAATCTGGGTATGTACCCTGACCAGGAATTGAACCTGCAATCTTTCTGTGTGCAGCACAATGCTCCAACCAAATGAACCACCTGGCCAGGGCAAAAAAAAAAAAAAAATTAACATTACGTTCTAGTCACAGATAGGTAAAAAAATTACCAAATACAAGTGGTGGCACCATCAAAATTTGTGAAATACCTAGTACTAAGTCTAACAAAAGTTGTGAAACTTCTATAAGTGAGAATAATAAAATTTTACTGAAAAAATTAAACACAAAATGAGAGATATACTATGTTCAGGAATATAAAGAGTCAATATTTTTAAATTATGTTCAAATTGGTATAAGGAATCAGTATTATCCCAATTAAAACCCCAACAAATGTTTAAGTATATTGGGAAGATAATGCTAACATTTTCATAGCTACTTAAAGAGCAATAGTAGTTGAGAGGTACCTGAAGAAAAATAACAAGGTAAAAGACTGGTTCTACCAGGTGTCATTATCATTATGAAGCACTGACAATTAAGACAGTGTGATACTGACAAGCAAACCAATAGGAGAAAATAGCAAGCCCAGAAATAGATGGATTCAAATTTTCACCCAGGTGGCATTGCTGACAATAGGGAAGAGACACACTGTTCAGTAAATAGTGATGAAGGACTTGGGTGTTCATATGGAAAAGTATAAATTTGATTCTCTAATTTACATGCTAAAGAAAAACAAATTCCAGATAGATCAAAGATCCAAATGTGAGCACATGAGAGTATTTTCTTCATCCTGGGGACAAGCTGTAAATGTACTAAACACAGAGAAGAAAATGAATCCACTTGGCCACATTCAAATTGAAATTTTTCTTCATCGTAAGACGCTATAATAATGTGAAAAGACAAGTGAGATAGGAGATATTCACAACAAGCGTAATCCACAGCCTATATTCAAAATTTATGAAGACATTTTATAATCCATCTAGAAAAAGACAGAAACCCAAAAGAAAAATTAGCAACGGACTTGAATAGGGATTCACCAAAGACTAAAGTAAGGCAGGCCAAGAGCCTGCAAAAGGGAGCTCAGCCTCACTAGCTGTCAGGAAATTGCAAGTGAAAGCCACAAGACCAACAACTACAGCCCTACCAGCCTGACAAAAATTTAAAAATCTGACAAGCACTAAGAGATTATTAGAGTTATGGAAAAATCATGCAGTATTATTGGGAAGTCTGAACTTTTCCAATTTTATCTGGCATTATCTTCTAGGGGTAATGATCTGTATAGTGCATGACCCAGGAATTTCAGTGTTAGACATCCACCCTAGAGAAACTTGTGCTTATGTGGACCAGGATACCTGTATAAGAATATACATAGCACTTCCAGCCAAGATGGAGGCACAGGTAGACATACTGTGCCTCCTCACACAAACAAAAGAAAGACAACAACAAATCAAAAAACAACCAGAACTGACAGAAAATCGAACTGTATGGAAATCCAACAACCAAGGAGTTAAAGAAGAAACACTCACCCAGACCAGTAGAAGGGGCAGAGATGGGCAGCTGGGCAGAGAGGACTCGCGACAAAGCAGCAGCTGGCAGACCAGGTGAGGTGGCGGTGGAGGATCAGGCAAGGTGGTGGCTGGAGGACTGGGGTGTCCCACATTCACATGCAGATAAACTGGGAGGAACAACTGGGGAGCGAGACGGACCACGAAATCCAAGGTCCCAGCGCAGGGAAGTAAAGCTTCAAACCTCTGATTGAAAACACCTGTGTGGGTTAAGGTGGCAGTGGGAGAAACTCCCAGCCTCAAAGGAGAGTCCGTTGGAGAGACCCACAGGGTCCTAGAATGTATACAAGCCCACTCACCTGGGAAACAGCACCAAAAGGGCCCAATTTGCTTGTGGGTAGTGGGGGAAGTGACTGAAAACCGGCAGAGAGTGGAGCAAGCGGCACTACTCCCTCTCAAACCCTCCCCTAGAAACAGCGTCATAACGCAGCGACGTGGTTGCTCCGCCCTGGTGAACACCTAAGGCTCCACCCCTTACTACGTAACAGGCGCACCAAGATAAAAAAAAAAATGGCCCAAATGAAAGAACAGATCAAAGCTCCAGAAAAAATACAGCTAAGCGACGAAGAGATAGCCAACCTATCAGATACACAGTTCAAAACACTGGTAATCAGGGTGCTCACAGAATTGGTTGAATATGGGCACAAATTAGATGAACAAATGAAGGCTACGCTAAGTGAAATAAAGGAAAACGTACAAGGAACCAACAGTGATGGGAAGGAAACCGGGACTCAAATCAATGGTGTGGACCAGAGGAAGAAAGAAACATTCAACTAGAACACAATGAAGAAACAAGAATTCAAAAAAATGAGTAGTCTTAGGAACCTATAGGATGTCTTTAAACATTCCAACATCTGAATCATAGGGGTGCCAGAAGGAGAAAAGGAACAGAAAGAAATTGAAAACTTATTTGAACAAATAATGAAGGAGAACTTCCCCAATCTGGCAAAGGAAAGAGACTTCCAGGGAGTCCAGGAAGCTCAGAGAGTCCCAAAGAAGTTGGACCCAAGGAGGAACACACCTAGGCACATCATAATTACATTACCCAAGATGAAAGATAAGAAGAGAATCTTAAAAGCAGCAAGAGAAAAGGAGACAGTAACCTACAAAGGAGTGCCCATAAGACTGTCAGCTGATTTCTCAAAAGAAACCTTGTAGGCAAGAAGGGTCTGGAAAGAAGTATTTCAAGTCATGAAAGGCAAGGACCTACATCCAAGATTACTCTATCCAGCAAAGCTATCATTTAGAATGGAAGGGCAGATAAAGTGCTTCCCAGACAAGGTCAAGTTCAAGGAGTTCATCATCACCAAGCCCTTATTATATGAAATGTTAAAGGGACTTATCTAAGAAAAAGAAGATAAAAAATATGAACAGTAAAATGACAACAAACTCACAGTTATTAACAACCAAATCTAAAACAAAAACAAAGTAAACAACTAGAACAGGAACAGAATCACAGAAGTGGAGATCACAGGGAGGGTTTTCATCAGGGGAGTGCGTGGGGAGAGAGGGAGAAAAGGTACAGGGAATAAGAAGCATAAATAGTAGATAGAAGATAGACAGGAGGAGGTTAAGAATAGTATAGGAAATGTAGAAGCCAAAGAACTTACATGTAAGACCCATGGACATGAACTAAGGTGGGGGTGGGAATGGGGGTGGGAGGGGTTGTGCTATAGGACTATCCCTTGTTCGGAGAAGTCACATAGAAGTGACAAATTAAAACTTAACTCTGTCGTGGCAGGAGTCTAAGTATTACATAGCTTGTTCTCACACGTAACAGGTGTATCTCCTATCCGTTCATGCAAATAAATATTGGGTTGGCCAAAAAGTTCATTTAGTTTATTCCATACAATAGCTCTCATAGCGCTTAGTTATCTTTACCTTCACCTGAAACAATTTTGTTAGATTGTATTGTGACAGCTGTCATATCAGCATGTATTTAAAAAAAATCATTAAAATTGGTGAATTTTCGTGCAGCCATTTTAGTATTGAAGATGGAAGAAGATATGCAACATTTTCTGTGTATTATGCATTCTTATTTTAAGAAAGGTAAAAACACAACTGAAATGCAAAAAAATTGTGCAGTGTAAGGAGAAGGAGCTGTGACTGATCGAATGTGTCAAAAGTGTCTTGTGAAGTTTCTTGGTACTATTGACATTTTGGTCAAATAATTCTTTGCTGTGGGGCAGTCTCATGCATTGAAAGATGTTTAGCAGCACCCCTGAACTCTACCCACTAGAAGCCTATCATGAGAGATAGCCAACATACTCAAAATATCCAAATCAATGACGTTATTGGTGAAAATAAAAATTGTGTCTTTTATTTTATGGAAAAAACTCAATAGACTTTTTGGCCAACCCAATAGCAGGTTACCAATTGCATAAGGATTGTTAGTGTAGGTAACAGAACAAATATTCCAAATTATTGAAACCTTGTGGACCTCACGGCAAAGACCTATGCCTCCCTAGTCCTGTTGTCTAGAACACGAATCCAGAAGCTTCACAATGCCCCTTATGTCACACCAACGTGAAGACAATAGCACAGAGAGGACCACAATGGATGGTAATGGCGGCATGAATGTTTGCTCTGCTCTGGTCCCAGAGTGATACGAAACAGCTGCCGATTCTTCCCCTGCCTATGGAAACAGGACTGAAGTCAGCTGACAGAGGGAGCCTGCAGACCAGAGGACAACTGGACACAGAACATGGAACTTGACAAGAAATCACAAAGGTTGGCCCATCTCTGTGCCACCATATCCCCATCCTTGTTCATTGCCTGCCTGACAGGAGACACACCTGAGACAAGATGGGGCAAGTAGCATCTCAGAAAGATGCCAGCATAAAGAGAATAGATAAGGTTGGAGGGGAGAACCTCCTCCCACAGTTGTGTAGGCTTCTTCAGAACTTAGCATTGAACTCTGGCCAGAGGACAGCTGGTGAAGATTGACTTTGGGAAGAGAAGTGATGGGATTTAAATTGTGAATGGACTAAGAACACAGAATTTTAGTGAATCTGCTTGGAAGTTACTGGTTGACATTTTCTGGATCAGGCAGAATGGAAGCTTGGCATTGTTAACTAAACTGAATTATGTAAAACAAATGATCTCATACACTTGGGCTTGGGACCATTAGGTTTTCTACCTGCAATGTGCCCATCAATTGCCATGTCAGTTTTCAGGACGGTGTGCACTTATCTCAGTGGCCTCTCTGGGAGCGGCATCCTAGGGGCTGGGATGAAATGTCTAGGAGACATCCCCCACACAGAGACAATGTTCATATTAGCAATCTCAACTCAGAGAAGGCTGTGCAAGATGGACTACGTAATCTGGTTATTTAGACAAACCCCTTCTCTTGGCACATACATTTATAATGTCTTATAATTTTGGCTTCTCCTATTGCAAAGAAATTCTCTAGCACTTAACTGTTTAAATTTTGGAGAAAGGTAATTAAGGAATCATTTTCCTGTGGTGATGTTGTGGTCTTTGCAAATCAATCAGCGTCTAGCATAGCAGCGAAGGCCATGTCCAAACTGAGCATGGTTTACAATAATGCAAACAGATGGTTTACTGAGTTAGGGAATGAGAACTGATTATTGATTTGCTATCCTTGCAACGGCATCAGTGGAGAGTGATAATGGACTGTACCACTTGTAACAGAGTAAATAGCCATTTTTATATTGCTGCTTTCTTGCAAATTGGCTACTAGCCGTGAGAGTGAAATATATGGCTGTCTCGTATCTCGAAGCACTAAACAAATTGTGCTCAAGGAATGCAATGAAGCACCATGGAACATTTGCTGATATTTATAACTTGAGCTCAGGCTGAAAACTCCCCATTAAAAAGTTCACAATTCTCCTCGTTCATTTTCCATGGCCATTTAGGTAACACTTCCTCAACTCGTAGCTGCTGGAGTTATTTTGGAATAATACATAATTGTTTTTCACCCCACAACCCTAAAGAAGTACTCTGGGGCTCTTATCAATTTATCATTTTCATGATAAAATGTAAGTTATTTTCTGGGCTTACATTTCTTGAAGAAAAGGATCCACCGCAAAATCGTAGAAATGTGTATCAAGATACAGGAATGCAGTTTTAAAATAATTGTTGAATAAAGAGTTTGTGCTGATTTGGAGCAAAACTTGGGTTTTTACTCTCCCTTCTTTAGTCATGGTGCTCCTCCCACTCCTTCCTCTCATATTCTTGGCATTCTGTCAGGGGAAGCGACCCAGATGCACTCATCTCTGAGTTACTCCAACATCTCTCTGCCTGTTTGAGGTGCTCTGAGTCTGCATATGTTTTGCTACTGACTCTATTTGCAAGCAGGAGGATTTGAGTGTTACTGGACTACACAATCTGCTTGTGCCAAGACAAACAGGTGTTCCCACAATTTGATGTTCCCAACTCACATTAATAGGAGTGTTATTTTTGAATGTGGGAAAATACGTTAGTCTCTAACCAGAAGAGTGGATTTGTATTTAGAAACCAGTTTATTCCCAGCTGCAGTCGCTGTATCACTGTTCAGAACAGGGTTCCCAAACCCTGTTGTGCAAACCTGGTGGTCCACATGGCTTCAAACAGGGAATCTGTGATGTTTTAAAGAGCAAAGGGAGACCCTTTACTCTCTGTTCCTCATGAAGATCATTGAATGAATGAGTGGAAATAGAATATGAAGACAACGATCTAAAATCCACATGTAGGGCCCCAGCTGGTGTGGCTCAGTTGATTGGGCATCATCCCACAAACCAAAAGGTCACCGGTTCAATTCCTGGTCAGGGCACAAGGCTGGGCTATAGGTTTGGACCCAGTAGGGGCACATACAGAAAGCAGCCTATTAATGTTTCTCTCACATCAATGTTTCTTTGCCTTTCTTTCTCACTCACTCCCCCTCTCTCTAAAATATAATAATAATAATAATATAAAAAACAAAAACCATATGTAAGGGTGCAGAGATGACAAAGAATAGAGATGACAAAGAGTTTCTCAGTCTTATCTATTGGTGGTAACATCAGAATTCTTCTGCTGAAAAGGATTCTGGGGACACATTAGGCTCAGTGGCAGAGCAGGGTCACATTGAATTGTGAGGTCTACCTGAACATAGAAAATACAATAGAATGCATCTTGTTCCCACCCCTGACACATAAGAATCCTCCACATTTGTCTGAAGTTTCACAGCTGTTGGAGCATTTTATATGTTGTATATCATCCAATCAACATTTGGAGTAGAAATCACACTTTCTCTTTTCTAATTTAAGACCTTCGGAAGGAGGGCTTAGGACACAGTACCAAGATGATAATTACGACCTTGCTACAGACCTTGTAACTAACATATGCTAGTGCCTGCAAGCTTTTCCTGTGTTCATAAGCTCACCATGAATGATTTGTTTAGAGAATGCTAAGTCCTTCAGGAAAATTTGAAGGAGGGAAAAGTATGGCATATTTAGGTTTATTCTGTTTATTACTTTACATGATGTCCATTCTTTCTCTGGGGATTCATTTTATATTATTTATTTTCATTTAAATATTGATGCCTATTCCCCTTGAGTTCTTACATCATCTTGAATTCTAGAGCTTTTGTATTACAGAAAAATGGTTTTATTTACAATTTATTTTGATTTGTTTATTCCTTTGCCCTGTTAGACAATTACTGTTGTCCATGTCTTCAGTCAGGAATAGTAACTATTGTTGGACATGCAGCCGTGCCTTTGCAATGAGACCGAGTCTATTTTACAGCAAACCATACAGAGACCCACATGGGCACGTTGGTTTTATAAACACGTGTTTCTTTGTCTGTCTCAGTGGTTCTTAACTGGAGGTGATTTTGCCCCTCAGAGGACATTGGGCAATGTTGGAAACACCTCTGGCTGTCATACTGAGGACAAAAGGACTGCTACCAACAGCTAATGGTTAGAAGCCAAGCATACTGCCTAAGGCACAGGACAGCCAGCCACAACAAAGAGCTACCTGAAATTAAGAGACCTGCCCCATCTCACAGTATGAACCCTCATCTTGTAAGCCATAGCTGTAGACATTTGTACTGGTCTCCTACTAAGTAAACTAAGTAAATAGCACAGCATCCTGAAATCAGCTCTAACTCACTGTTGAAGTTTGTCATTATAAACTTAAGGCATTAATACTCTTTATCACTAATACTTATAAAGGTAGACTAAATGTTATGACAAATGATGGCTCAAAAAATGTTAAGGATGAAATCATAGAATATATGTTCTGACTGCAGTGGAATTAAACTAGAAATCAATAATAGTAAGATAAAAAGAAAAGTCTTTAAATGTTTAAAATGTAAAGGAAAATACTTCTAAGTTACTAATAGATGAAAAAGACAATCAAAGAGAAAATTATACAATATTTAGAAACAGTTATAAAATAATGAAAATGTGATGTTTTCGTAGAAAGCAGAACCTACTGGGAAATTTAAGCTTTAAATGCATATATTAGAAAAGAACAACAAATGAAAAATCAGTACGTATTCATCAGAAAGTTAAAACAGACACAAAAATTCTAAAAAAAATTACATATGAAATCCCAGGATATAAAAAAAGCAAATATATCATGACTAAGTAGGTTTATTCCAAGAATGTAAGATTCATTTCACATTTGGAAAACACTCAGTGGAATTTACTATTTTAAAAGAAAAAAATGGGAAAACAAGCATATGGTCATCTCAGTAAATGCAGAATAAACTCTGAAAATAAAATTCAGAGGACTTCCAGTTAAGATGGCAGAGTAGGTAAATACTGTGCTTGCCTCTCCCATGACTAAATGAAAATTACAACTAAATTATAGAACAGCCATCACTGAGAACCACATGAAAACTAACTGAACAGAAGTTCTGCAGCTAAAGATGTAAAGAAGAAACGAAGTGGAGACTGGTAGGAGGGGATGGGGATATAGAACAGGCAAGTCCCTACCCAGGTGGTGTTTAAGAATCAGGAGGATATCATGGATGCAGAGGGTCCCCCTGAAGAGCAAGATTCTAGCCCTGTACTGGGCTCCCCAGCCTGGGGCACCAGTAATGGGAAGAGGAGTCCTAATAATATCTGGCTGTGAAAGCCAGCAGGGATTATGTCTTAGTAGGACAGAGGGTTTAATCCTCCGTCACAGATTTACTTGCTCTGGGCTCCAGCCCTGGGGCAGCAGCTCAATAAGCACCAGGGACATACGGGATGGAACTGAATTGACTAGCTTCAGAGTGAGGGATGCAGTGCAGCTCTCTCTGGGGACAAAAGCCATGGCAGCTGCCACTGTTCCCTTTGTTGAGCCCTTTGTCCCCCATCCAGCAGGCACGGTTGGGCATCAAATCTTTGTTCTTCATTAATGTGGCTAACACCATTCACCCTGCCATGGTGATTCCCAGACACCTCCCCACCCAATTCATGGGCCCAACCCAAGCTACTTCCAGAGTCTTGTCCACACAAGAGGCCTACCTCAGCTCATGTTTCAAACTTTCCTAACATCTCTCAAAGGTCCAAAACTCCAAACAAGCAGTGGTTGGCTTTGGCATGCCCTATATCTCTTGCTAAGTGGTGCCAAACCAGGCACAAGTGGAGACTGGTCTCAATTCCCATTGTATCTTCCATCAGGTGACCCCAAACCTGACATAAGAATAGATGAACTTGGTGTTGGCCTGAAAAAATGCTTCAACTGAAAGGCCACAAGCTCGGCACAAGGAGAGGCTGGCCTCAGCTTACATTGTGGTGCCCACTAAAATGTCCCAAAATAGTCACTAGTGACAGCCATCCTTGGTTCATGGCATATCCTCTCCTAAGCACCTCCAAGTCCAGAATAAGCAGCAACCAACTGCAATCATGTCGTATCTCCCATTAGGTGACCTCAAGCTGTGCACAAATAGTGGCTAACCTTGACCTACACTAGAGCCCCTGCTAAGAGCCTTCAAAACCAGTACAACCAGTGGCTGGCTTCAGACCACACCAGAGCACCACCCAACCATCTGTACCAATGACATACATGAAGGGCAGAAGAGGTTGGCACTGGAGTCCTGCTAAAGTGACTCTCCCTCCATGGGGTCAGTCCCTGCACAATCGCTTGTCTGCTGTAGTCACAGCCAGCCCTCTCATCCAGTCAGCCCTGGGGGTCAATCCTACAGACTGACATGCCAACAGCAATCAAGGCTAAACTATTGTAAGAGGGCACACACAACCCACACAAGGGACATCCCTAGAGCAAGTGACTCAGGTGAACAGGAAGATTGTGCCACTGGGTCCCCCAGGACACTTACTACATAAAACTACTCTGCCAAGACTGGGAGATGTACATCTATCTAATGCATAGAGACAAACACAGGGAGTAAATCAAAAATGAGGAGGAAAAGAAGCATGGCACAAATGAAAGAATAGAACAAAAGTCCAGAAAAAGAACTAAATGAAATGGAGATAAGCAAGCTGTCAGAGATGGAATTCAAAACAGTGGTTAGAAGGATATTCAATTAACTTGTGGAAGAGCAGATGAACTCCACGAGAATCTCAACAAACACAAAGAAACCATAAAAAAAGAACAATCAGATATGAGAATAGAGTAGTTGAAAAGAGTAATTCATTAGAGGAAATCAACAACAAATTATATGGAGCAGAGAACTGAATCAACAATCTGGAAGGCAAGGTAATGGAAAACCTCCAACTGGAGCAGCAAATATTAATAGAAAAAAGAATTTACAAAATGGATATTCATTTTATTGGGGTGAATTACTTTGTAAATTATATAAATGTCAAAGCACTACATTGTATACCTGAAACCAAATATAATATTGTAGGGCAACTGTAATTGAAAAACATTTTTTTAAATGAGAACAGTTTAAGGGACCTCTGGGACAGCATCAAACACACCAATATCCACATCACAGGGGTAGGAGAAGAAGAAGAGAGTGAGCAAGGGGTTGAAGACCTATTTGAAGAAATAATGACTGAAAACTTCCCTAAATGTGAAGGAAATAGACATATTAAACCAGAAAATGCAGAGTCCCAAACAAGATGAACCCAAAGAGGCCCACACCAAGACACATCATAATTAAAATTCCAAAGTTCAAAGACAAAGAGAGACTCTTAAAAATGGCAAAAGAAAAGCAGTTAGTGACATACCAGGGAACTCAGATAAGTCTGTCGGCTGATTTCTCCACAGAAACTTTGCAGGCCAGAAAGGACTGGCAAGAAATATTCCAAGTGATGTAAAGCAAGGATCTAAAACTGAGATTATTCTACCTATCATTTAGCATCAAAGAGACAAAGAGGTTCCCAGATAAGAAGAAGGTAAAGGAGTTACCACCAAATCAGTATTAAAAGAAATGTTAAAGGGACTTTTCTAAGTGGAAGAGATAAAAATATGAATTAAAAAATATAGGCAAGAAAAATGTGCTGACAGTAAAAACAGTGTGTCAGCCAAGCAGAAAGCTAGTGCATAAGTGAAATGGCAAGAGTAGGAAGCCTGTGTAATTCTGTACAAGAATACATTAACAGGCATGCACAAAAAATAAACACGTTAAGCAAAACATAAGTCAGGAGGCCGAGATTAAAACTTGTGGAAGGAAGGGAAAGGGACTAGTCAAAGAACATGTATGAATGACCCACGGACGTGGACAACAGTGTGGGCATGGACCGTGGGGGCAGGGAGTGGGCTCGGTGGAGGAGGGCAAAGGGGGAAAACTGGGACAACTGTAATGGAATAACAATAAAAAAGGTTTGTGATGTATAACTACAACACTATAAAATACTTAGTAGTGATTTTTGAACTGAAGGGACCATGAATTATCCCCAATTCATCTACGATTCAGCATAATCCCAATAAAATTCTCTGCAGGTTTTACTTATCGTAAAAGTTTGCAAGCTTATTCCAAAATTTATGTAAAAACACAAAGATCCTGGTGTAGTCAAAATAATCTTAAACAAAACCATCAAAAGTTGAAGCATTTACATTATTTCCAGACAGAATATGTAAGGTAGCTATTAAGACAGCATGGTGGTCGCACATGGGGCGAGCACTGGAACAGAACAGAGAGCCCAGGGACAGCCCCACAACTTTGACCATAAGGGGACAATGGTTTTTTGACCAAGGCCACAAAGCACATCAGAAGGGAAAGTACTTTTTCCCCCCACAAAATGGTGCTGGAACAATTGACTATGTTTTCAAAGAAGGAAAACTTGACTCATACCTCACACCACATACAAACATTGATTTAAAAAGAGTATAGGTGGAAACAAAACAATTAAAATATTAACCTTCCAGAAGAAAACATAGGAGAAAATTTCTGTGACTTTGAGGATAAGCAAAGAATTTTAAACAGGACGCAAATATATGTATGTAAAATAGGACCCATCATAAAAGAAGAAGTTGATGGAATTCATGTTATCAAAATAGAAAAATGTATGCTCATTAAAATACATTAGTAAAATGAATAAGTGAGCCACTGACTGGGAGAAAATATTTACAATACATACGTCTGATAAATTACATGTATTCAGAATATATAAACTATAATTCTATAATAAAGACAAACAGCACAATAGAATGGTAAGAATACTTAGTTATTTTACAAAGGAAGATGTGTAAAAAGCCATTGAGAAAATAAAAATGTGCTCAGCATCATTAGTCATCAGGAAAGTGAAAATTAAAACAGAATAAAACACAATTAGACACCAAGCAGAATGGCTAAAGACAAACTATGGCAAATATTGGCAACGATGGGAGCAACTTGAACCTTCATATGTTACTGGCGTGAGAGTAAAATAAAATTATCCGACATCTTTAGTAATCAGCTGGGCAGTTTTTTATAAAGACACGCATGCGGGTCATCAGGGCTAGCAGCTAGGACAACAAGTTGATTGTGGAAGGAAGGATAGAGAGGGTGAGCTGATTCTGCCAGGGATTTCCACACTCACCCATCACCAGGTCTGATCGTGAGGACCTTCTGAAAAGTTTGGCTTCTGTTTCCCTTCACCTTCGTAATCCCAAGCAAGTTTGTCTTTTGGCAGCTCTAACCTGGAACCACAGAGTGAAAAAGATCTCAGGAAACAGATCTTAGCTTTAGCCATGTATGTATCAAAACAAAGCTCTAATGTTTTATAATGTCCTCACTTTAAAGACAAGGACAAGAATGTTCAAGCTGGTGAGACAATTTGCCCCAGGTGGTTGAATACTTAGTAAGTGCCCGTGCTGCAAGTCGAACAGCTGCATCTGTGCCAGATTCTGCTCCTTACCACTCTTTTGTAGTTATCTACTTCAAGGATAACGTGATCGCCTTCAAGGGCTTTCCGCTCCAGTTCCACACGGTCACATTCAACCAGTTTTCTTGAGGGGTTTATGAATCTTGCACCCAAGCAACTTACAGGTGGCTGTAGTGAAGATTACATGAGGCTCAAAAGAAAGTGCGTTTACTAACACTCTGCCTGTGAGCTCTCGGCACATTGTAACTACGGATGGAATGCTGTCTTTGACCGTGATGAATGTGCTTCACCTTTAGCAGCTTAATAAAGGAAAAGGCGTGGGACTGGGGTTCTAGACAAAGTTTAGTTTTGTCACTTAACCCCTGCACTGCTCATAGCCTGTACATTTCGGGTTTTAAATCTCTAAATGATGATGAGGCTCTCTTCTTTGACTACTTCCCGGGATTTTTGTGAAGACCAAATGAAAAAATACAAAAATTTTATTTTTAAAACAAATATAATACAGAAGGACATTCACAAAGCATAAGAAACTCTGTCTCCTGACCCTAGGCTTAAGCTCTTGAGAGTGGATTGGGGTCTTCTTTTCTGGAATTTATCCTCTAACTGTGATAATCTCTATTATCCAGGAAAGTTTTAAATAAGACACAAGGCAAATGTGTGCAAAATATACAAACCAAATGATTGGATAACCTCATTCATTTTTTTATTTATATTTTTATGGTTGTTATGCTTTTAATGGAGGGAGGTACAAAACGCATCCATGCAAGAGACTGTTTTACATACTCATTAGCATAGTGATTAATGTAAATTTAGGAGTGCACGGTGTGTTAAACCTCAAAAAACTACAAAGTTTCCTGCAACCTAAGATAATGGAAAGGCTCCTTAAGTTTTATTAAAATTCTAAATGGTGTCTGGGGTAGGGAGACTAAAATTAAAGAAGGCTTTTGTTAGCTGTGGTTCAGGAATTCCAAGGAAGCTCCAGGGCAAACAGTCAGACTGGGAGATTCCCCCGAAGGGCTTTCTAGAGGACAATATCCCAAACCTTAAAAGTCTTTCCAATACCATATACCAAGACAAGCTGAATGGCTTTCTCGTTTAAACGATCACCTCATTTTTAATGTTTTCCTTTTGGAAACATTGATGGGAAAGCTGTTGTTATGTTCTCCTACCCCCACCCCCACCCTGATGAAAGCTTTGGGCTAGGCTGTCTCTACACATCCTCTGCTCTCACTCCCCGGTCTCAGCGCCATGCCTCGGCCACCTGTGCACAGGGAGGTCTCAGTGTGGCTCTCTCCCAAGTTCCCCATTCCTTTAAGAGTGCGATTTGCTGCAAGGATTTTTAAAACATGCAATACCAGACTATTTAGTCAGCAGCTCTGACTTATTTTCCCTTAGACCATCAAATAAAAAAAAAATTTAAAAAGAACAGCCAATGCAACAAGAGCCATCTTTGTGAATGAAGTCAAAATTATAGCTATTTTTTTTGTCAGATCAGCAAAATATATTTTTTGGTGAGCCACAGAACTGTAGTAATTAGTTTGTGTGTGCCATGAGATTTTTAAAAAGGTTGAAAATCGCTGCTTTAAGGAAGCTGTGTTTCTAACCTGTGGCATGAAGACCTTTTGCTTACCTGTGAGATTAAATCACAGGCCCCCTTATCAGCGCTATGCTGAGGGAAGGTGTGCAAATCGAATATAGACTTTACCTGCGGCCAGCATGAAAAATGAACTAGCACATCCTCACAAACAACACTAACAGTTACCCCAGGTGTCTCTCTGATGTCAATTCACACCAGCACCTGGGATGTAATTATGCCTCCTTCAAGTGAAAGATTTGTCACAAAAGATGAAATACTGCCATTTGCGACAACATGGATGGATCTTGAGGTCATTATGCTAAGTGAAATAAGCCAAAGGGAAAAGGAAAAGAACTGGTTGATTTCACTTGTTTGTGGGATATAACCCAAATGAACAAACAAACAGCCTCATAGATACAAACCACAGGATGGTGGGTACCAGAGGGGACAGGTGTGGGGGGAGGATGAAGAGGGTAAAGGGGGTCGAATATATGCTGAAGGACGGAGACCAGACAGGGTGGTAAGCACATGATACAGTATACAGATACTGGATTATAAAGCTGTACACCTGAAATGTATACGATGTCATTAACCAAGATTACCCCAACACATTTAATTTAAAAAATTTAGCAACATCTCAGCTTTAAGAAACTCTTAGAGGAAAGTCACTTACACTGCACTCTTGGGTGAGGTTAAAAAATTATAAAAGGAAAAGAGGCGGGATCGAGTCACCACATACAGACGCACCTCAGAGACATGGCAGGTCCAGCTCCAGACCACCGTAATGAACGGAGAGCTGCAGTAAAGTGAGTTTGTGTCGTAATGTCTCTGGGGTAAGGTCTTACCTTCCATTGGTAAAAAACTCAACACCTGTGAAGTGCAATAAAGCAAAGCACAAGGAAACAAAGTACGCCCGTATAGCCAATGGCATTTATGTGTATGTGTGTGGGTGGGGTGGGTGGGCCCGGTTCCTAAAGAGGTGATGAATTCAAAAGGAAAATGATTCTCAGACCAGTCTCCGCCACATGTGTGACGCCTCCTGGCACCTTGTGCTCCCTCACCTGCCAGCCATACTGTGCCGGGGAGGTGGCATGATGTGGTGGAAAGCATGCCGGTGTTTTTCACCGGTTAGACTTGAATTCCTGGATCTGCACTTCCTGTCTGCATAATTTTAGGAATAACCTAACTTTTGCTTTCCTTTTAGAAACCATTGCTTACCGCAGAGTTTCATTTTTAAAAGTTGTTTTATATTCTGATAAAGAGTAAGGACTGAATCTCTCTTTGCCTTTTCCTGCTTCCCTCCTAGAGAGCTCTCCATTCGAACTTGTAAGCAACGTGTGCTTTATAACACCCCAGGAACTTCTGAGCAGCTTCTTAAGGACACTTTTGTATTTGAATCTCTGGACCTCGCAAGACAAAGTCAATTCAGGCTCTGTATAGCAAGGCTATTAGGAGCAGTTTAGGCTCCTGTCGTCATATCCATGTGCCATGATATTAAAGGCAGACCAAAGACAGAGCAGGTTGCCCTAATTATAATACATACACCCACGAGCATGAACATTAGCTGGGTCATGACTGAAATTCCCAGCAGCTCCCAGGCCTCCTGAAAGAAGTGGACGACCAAATCTTCTCCAAAGATAAAGAGGAATCAGGTGGTAGTTACCTAAAAAGACCACCTGAGACTCAATCAAGTGTTTTCTTATTAGCAATCAGTGCTATAGGTCTTCTCTGTTAAACTGTTGATCGGGGTGAATAAAAACTGAGAGGGAGAAAGACCCTTCCTTGGCTGGTCCTAGGGCCATTCTGAGGCCTGCCGCCACCCAGGCCCTCTTTGTCTGGATGACCTGGCTTCCCAGGGACGAGAGAACAGTCAGCGCAGGCACACATGCCTTTTAGAATCACTTGTGTTATTGTAGGGGCCGGCCCATCAGGAACTCCGAGGCCTTTGGGGAAAGCTTTAAATCAGGGGTGTCCAACCTTTTGGCATCTCTGGGCCACACTGGAAGAAGAAGAGTTGTCTTGGGTCACACATTAAATACACACACACTAACAAAAACTGATGAGCAAAGAAAAAGGTTTTAAGTAAATTTACGATTTTGTGTTGGGCCACGCTCATAGCCATCCTGGGCCACATGCGGCCCACGGGCTGTGCGTTGGATACCCCTGAGAATGGAGAGTAATCTATTACTTGGCTGTGTGATATGTAGGTGCTCAGCTTAGGGAGTGAAGGACCATGCTGACTACTTCTCATCTGCTGCATTGATTTTTTCCTGTATTACAGTCCTTGGGAAGTTAATAAAAATTTCTATCTTTCAGCACCTTCTTTGCTCTGCTTTATGATGGTGTGAGACTTTGAGTATGCGAACCACATTTTTGCAGGTGTGAGAAGAATGCTCCTTTCTTTCTGTTTCCTGTTCTTGTGACGATCACCCATCAGTGTTTCTTCACCCTCACAGTGCAGGAACAGCTGAATCCAGTTTGCAGTCTTTCCAACTCACAGGAGCAGCCTTGTCAAGCCCTCTTCCCGACAGCCACAGGGGTGACCTGGCCTTCCATCCTTAGAGGTCTGGGATATAGCCCACGCCGAGCAATACTTGTCCTCAAGCGTTCTGAATTTCAGCTTGACATAGCGCCCCCTTCAGGCTTTTTAGGCTGAGTTCTTGTCTTTGTTCCCCAGTCCTATCAGATCAGCGGCTTCTTGCAATTATTACTCTAGAATTCTCTTTTCCCCCTTCACTTGCCTAGTGAGCTGTATACCCTGTTAACCAATGATTATAGTGAGTGTTTCTCCATAAAATTGCTAGTGTGATTTATCTCTCCTCTCACATCTAAAGATATTGTTACCAAAAAACAGACCATCCAAGACAAAAGTGTGGGTTGGTTTGGAAATGTCCCTGCGTTTGAATGTGGAGTTGAGCTCTTGCCAGTGGGAGGAGGGATGCCAGTAACACGTGGCATGCAGTGGTGTCACAGTTTATCAGACTGTCACCTGTACTACACGTGATGACATGCCTACTGAATATTCCTGCCTCCTAAGGGGGCCCTAAATTATGGACTCTGTCTTCTGGGTCTCTTAAATGGAATATTTTATCTGCCTATAACTTACCTTGGCTCTCAGGATAAAATCCAAACTTTGTTCACTGACTCTTATCCAGTGCCTTTCCTGTGTGGTCTCCTGCACATCTTCCCCTTGCTTATAAGGCCTGCTCCAGGCCTACTCCAGACCCTCGTGGGAGGAAACTGTACCCTATGTAAGGGCCGAGTGCTCCCTCCCACCGGAACAAACTTGACCCTGACCTTTGCATAGCTGGCTTCATTATTCAGCATCTAGCATCTAGCGCTAACACCCCTTTACTGGAAAGTCCTACCCTAACCAGGCAGCCACTGTGCCTGTCTGGGAAAGGTAGCCAGCACCTTGATACTTGAATATCACTCAAGTTAACTGAGAAAAATATAAAAATAATAATCATATTTCAAGTGGATTACAGTCAAGGGAACATATAATTGTATATCATTGTTTAAATAATTGAAACCCAGCTACTGAATTTCAGAAAAGTGTTCTTGTACTTTGTATATCTCTTTCTTTACAATTAGAAGTCTGCTTTGGGGGAGCAGGTGACCAATAAATAGCGTTTATGAAATCAACAATGCTCATTAGATCTTTATCAACTTAATATGTCTATAAAACTTTGCCCTGGTCATTCTTCCAAAACAGAATTGTACCCAATAGGAATGCTTGTTGCCCATATAAATGTGTATAATTAGCATGGGTTAAATTTCTATGAGATTTGTGCAATTTCAAAAGTCAGTTGAAAATTTAGAAGCAATGAATAACACATAAGGAAGAATGGAAAAATTAGGCCAAATTAAAAGGAGACTTTAAAATGGTAAACTGTTACCCCAAAGCACTTAGAATTAGCTACCCATTTTATAACAGGACAGATATGAAAAGCAGATGAACTTGGGGATGTTCCTTCAATATTAATATGAGAAGAAATTTGGGCACTATTGGATTGGAATTAATAAGAAAGGTTATGGAACTTTGAGTTAGGATGGCTCCTTGTGTCTCGGTCCCTGCAGCTCCTGACACCCTCTGGGAGCCCCCAGCACTCCCCAGAGGTCTCTGTCAGCCCTCGTAGACGTTCGTCACACACTCGGGTGACATCACAGTGCTTGAAAGAACTGGAAAGCCTGCAACTGAGACAGCTGGGGAAAGCTGGGAGTGTTAAAACCAGAGAGAAACAAGAAAGGCTGGTAATTGGAAGAGGAAAACATGGCTTTCTTGGCAGGTGTTAGTTAGATGATCCATGGAAAGAGATCCCCTGTTCAGTCACTAAGCTCAACTGCTCAGCCAGGCAGCCTTCTCTTCTGCCAAAAAGCCAGAACAGAATTCAGGGATAGAAATATGTTTTTTTCAATTCTGGGAAATCTGTAGGGCATAAGACTGTGGTGCGCTTTTCCTACAGATCCCAGTTCTACTCAGCATATCTCAGAGACATGTTCTGTGAACACAGATGTTAAACGTGACATGTTCTGTGAACACAGATGTTAAACGTTCCTAACCACAGTGCTGTTTTGTTTACACAGGGAGTGCAGGCCATTTCAGCCATGGGCTAAGACGCTGAGGTGCTGCACGTGCTGGCCAAGCCGCGCACCAGCCGCTCCCACCACCTACACGTACGCATTGGCTCTGCTTTATAATTAAATTATCTGAAAAGAGCCTGCATGTCATCCACTTTGCTTGGAAACCTGCCGATGAGCCAGTGCTTTCTTCATGCTAAGATGGAACAGATGTAGGCCAAGGCCTTCCTTCCAGATAGTCTGACTGTAGCAAATTAGGGTTAGATTTAAAAATTTACGTCTGAGAGAACCCAGCCCCACTCAAAAAGAAATAGAAAACACACCATTTATGAACTGACGGTGATTTAAATCTCTATTAAGCTTATTTCTTGCTTATAATATTCAGTCCTATTTTCATGTGCAACGCATTTTCAAAAGAGAAAACTTCCATGGGAAAGGCCAGAGGAAAGACGAGAATGAGAAAGAGGTTGGCGGTCTCTACTAGACAACCTATGAGTCACACGTTTTCTCTTTGGTCCATGGAGCTGGTACCCAAGTGTCTACAGTGACTAGAGACTGTAGAATTACAGACAAGTGAGCCATCCAAACTTCTTTGCGAAATTGGAGGACAGATCATCTTATTTATATGAAGTGTCAAATCAGATATTTTAGCTCATGACCCCAGCAACAGAACGTTTTATTTAGATGATTTCTTAGTGTGTTCTGTCAGTTGGTTTGAAAATAGCCTAACTTGTTCTATAAAAGATTTAAGATAGTTAAAGCAACGCGCACATCTTAGTAGATTCGGGAACTTTAACTACAGAAGAAAACTGAAGCAGAAGGAAATGGAGGGCAAAGAATTAAGGTGGGGTCCACGCTCAGTTTGATACAGTGTGGTTGCTTCTCAGCTTGCTCTGGGCAGAGAGCAGAGCTGCCTTTAGGCTTTCTAGCAGCCAGTCGGTGCAGAGAGACATTACCGTCTGCGTGGTTCAGAAGGGCCAAAAGGTGGAAAATGAACCAGTAACTTTGGAAAATCGACTTTTGCATATTATCAAAAGAACACATTTCCCCCCATGTGCTTCCAAAGAAACAGTACACTGTGACATAATGAACGAAGCCTCATTCTAAGTGTAGGGTAAGTTTCAAGTACCTGTTTCAGCCAGCGCCTCTCAGCGTGGGCTAGTGGCCATCATTCTGATTAGAAACACATTAAACCACTTACAATTTACCAGAAAGAATATGAGGTTGAGTGGTATCATGCTGTGGGGGGGCTCCGCCCACCGAGCTCCCCCTTCTGCCACAGATGGAAATAAGTCTACCAAGACACGATCTGCTTGAGGAGGAAAGGTGGCTGATCTCAAAGGAGAAGGGCCAGGTGCCTGTTCCTCAATGGGCTTTTATTGGGTTCAGTTTGCACAGGAACACAGGTAAAGCTCATCAGTCATTGTCAGGCAGTAAGGATCAAACAATACATAACATACCAAGAACTATGAGGGCTTATTCTGAGTCAGAGTCAGTTAGCTAAAGGGCCATAAAACTTTGGGGAACAAACTCATTTCATGCTTGAACCTTTATCAGAAAATTGAGGACATTTTTAGCAAAGCAGTTTTCACAGGACTTTATTCTTTCTTAGGCCTGTTCACCCCAGGGAACCGCCCATTCCTGCCCAGGGCTGCACTGCCCTCTGGCATTGTTTCAGGCTTAAGTCAGACAGGGGAAGTTAGGCAGTCAAGAGATTAGGAGACTTCTCGCAGACAGAATGAGGAATCAGGCTCTGTCAAAGCTGAGGGGTGGGGGTCCATCGCTCTTTTTCTCTATAGTCCCCCAAGTCTTTCCCTGAGGGCCCCTTCATGATCATGCCTGTTTTAGGTCATTCCCTTGAGGAATCTTACCTGTCATTGGCTAACTAGTCATCCGCCCCGGGGCCAAGCAGGGTGAAGTAAAAGGGGCAGAGGCGGTGCCCTTGCCAGAGGGATAAGCTTTGTCTCCTTAGTGGCTTATGGTCCCAAGGTCTCTCAGCCTTAGCCGTGGGGGTGACAGCTTCTGGAAGCAGGCAGGGCGGTTCCCAACAAGATGCAGCATCAGATGAGATTCCAAGGACCTGGCTCAGAGCAGTAGAGAACATAAAATGTAGATCAGTGCTTCTTGCCCTGGCTGCACACTAGAAATGTGCTGTGAGCACACGCCATTCCAGATAAGTTAAAGCATAACCTCTGTAGGTGAATCCCATGAAAGGTATTTTTTCAAAGTTCTCTCAGATGAGTCTAATGTCTTTCCAGCAATGATTGAGGAGAATTAACGAACAGCAGAGCCATAAATAGTGCTTTGTAGCCATATTTTAGAACGTGACCCATGGTGGATCTGAAATTTTACTCTACGAAAAGTACCAGAAGTACATTTAATTATATTGCAAGATGAGTAAAGAGACAATATGTCTATTTTTTTTTTTAACAGAGAGAGGAAGGGAGGGAGCGAGAGAGACATTGACGTGAGAAAGAAGCATCGATAGGTTGCCTCCCATACACGCCAGGGATCGAACCCACAATTTACGCATATGCCCTGACCGGGGATTGAACCCACAACATTTTGGTGTATGGGACGACATCCAAGCCAACTGAGCCACTCGGCCAGGGCAACAAATTCCAATTTCAGATACTTCTGTTTTCCTTTAAAAATTTACCCTGAAGAGTATATTTTCTATGTTCTTAAATATTTATATATTTATTCAATTAACCATACAAAATGTACCACATTGAATGTAAACATAATAACATGTCTAATTATTTAATTGAGCTCTAATTATTCCAGCATTTTCTGTATACATGCTAATGTGGTGAGCATTTTTTTTTTGCATAAAATTTTGTAAAAGGTTTAATTTTTATAAGCTTAATCACTCTGTTTAGAGAAATACAGTTTCTAAAAAGGGAAAAGATAACCTCGAGAATGAGCTTCTTAAGTTAGGAATTTTTGCGCTCTACCTCAATACAACAATTCTGATGGCTGTTTTAGGAAAATGCTGCAGGGTTATTTTCCGCAAAATTCACATTGAGCCACCATCCCCTGTCCCTGTTTACTGAATGGGATGATGACTCCGGAGAAAGCTTCTCCAGCCCAGAGCCCGGGGTTGAGAACTCTGCCCTTTACAGTATTCACCACCCACCACGCCAGGCCCTTCAACCATTGGGCGCTTGAAGACCTCCTTCCTGCTGCACTTGAGAGGGCTGAGGTAATGAAGGGAAAGAGGAGAGGCTTTCTTAAGGAATCAGTGCTTGGCAGGCATCACACTAGATCCTTTAAAAATGCTGCTCCTGACACATAACAGGTACATGCTTCCAAAACACAGAACGGCCATCTTCCTAACTCTCTGTTCTTAGAAAACTAATTAACCTTTCACCCTCTCAGCTTCCTTATTGCAATAATTATTATTTGTGAGTTCCCACAAAAGCCCTGTGAGTTTAGACATGTCTTATTTCACATGTGAGAAAACTGAGTCTAAGATTTGGTAAGAGAGTTTCTTGGGATTGACAGCTAAATAGTGTCTGAGCTTGCACTTATATCCCAAGACCAAGTCTAAGAATAGCTCACATCTCTTAGCATATCTCATGAGTCAAGGTCATTCACCTGCCAGTGGAGCTGTCTGATGTTCAGCAGGGCAAGATGTTGTGCATCAGGAGGCTGCAGGGTTTGCACTGAGTCTCTCTGATGGCTGAGGATGCTGGTTACCAACATGCTGGTAACTTCAGAGTCTCTGGCCTAAATGCGCCCTCACCTAATGCCTTAATTCCCACCAAAGCAGCCTCACCAGGTGGCTGCGATCTGTGCCTCAACCCCTGTCAGTGCGGGGTCTCAGCAGCCCCTTAGATCTTTAGCCTAGTCTAGTCTCAGAATTCCCTATTAGATGCAATCAAATGAAGACCGTGCCAAAAAGGAGAAACAAAATAACATCCAGTCTATTTCTGAAAATGAATATAGCTGGCATTTTCTGCTAGGTTTTTCAATTGCATTACTTCATTTACTTGATAGATACTCACAAAAGTTGGGCCCTGAAGTTGGCTTTCTTAAGGCCACAGAATTAAGACATAGCCCAATTGGTAGTGTAGGTGAGATCTGTCTGATTCCAAGCCCAAAGCTCTTACACACTGGGTTGGGGTTTTACAAGCTTCAGGTGCCAACCCATTAGTGTCCAGGTCCATACACCGCACTGCGCAGTTCCACGGGCACTGTCCACTCCTATGCATCACACGGAAGAATTGGGTGGTTATGAAATTAACTTGGTTAATCTCAACTTGCATTAGAAAATGTAAAATTAGCAAACATCCAAGTGCATCACGCATAGTAGTGTAAGTAGTGTGCCAGAAAGCACATGTGGTATGTAGGTGTGTGTGTGTGTGTAACAACATCATTAATGGCCGAGAACACATCCTCCGATGACACGTGGTCTTATAGTCAGAGAACCACCAGCGAGGGTGCGGGCGCTGCTCCTTGCTTTCCCCAGAGCCCCTGTGTTGAATTTCTAACTAGATCCACTGGATGAACTCAGCCAGGCTGTCATGGACAAAAAGGAGGACCCGTGGTTCCCTGGTGCCCTGAAAGGTGTTTGTAAACAATCAGCGAGTGCTCCCCAAGACCTACTGGTGAAGTGCTCTGGGGAACCCTCCAGCTTTTGGCCTTTCCAGAACAGCACGGTACTCAACTGACCACCCTCCTTCCTGCACTGATTTGTCAATGAGGACAATGAGCCAACCGCAAGTAATAATCTAATATTTCCCCCCTTAGTGTGACCATGTTCCTCAGTGTTGCTTTTTTCTCGACAAGACAGCACTGAGCAAGGGTCAGGTGACATGCAGGGCAGATGGGGATGATCTCATGGCCCACTGCTAAGGCACACCACACATAAGGCCTCAGCCTTGTTAGGAAGTGGGGGGACAGGAGTTAGCAGAGCAAAGGGCTAGGAGTGGAAAAGTACTGAGTCGGAGGGAAAAAGGCTCCTCGGTCAAGGCCCTTGATAAGGAGGTACCTGGGAAGTGGCTCAGCCGTGGCCTCCAATAGAGAGACTCTTAATGGGGGTGTCTGAGTTAGGGAGGCAGGTACTCTTTTCACATGAGCAATGCTAGTCTGGGGGTTGGAGGGCTGTGTCACCTCCAGAACCCCTTTCAAAAAGCTGTGCACCAAGTGTGTGGGGAAGGCAGCTGCCCCCAGGAGGCCAGGCAGACTATGCCTTGTAATGGTCTGTGGTCGGGCCTGAGGATCACACGCAGCGTTCAGCCTGGGGCTGGACTCCTCCCCATCACAGGAGGAGGCCCTGGCCAATGAAGAGACCCGGGTGCAGGAGGGAGAAAGGTAATGGTTGCATACAGATCCCAGACAAACGAATCCTCATTCCTGCCCTAGAACTCATTTTCCCTGTACAGCGCCGACTTCGATGTATAATTTCCATAAATGTAATTTTTCTCTTTCTGTTTCTGCTTCACTGTGATTAGGACAAGGAGAGATAGTTGAGTGGAGCTGTTATCCAAATGTGAGAACCAGGAAGCCCCAAGGAGGCCGAGACCAGCTCCATTGGCACATGGGTGCACTGGACAGCCCAGGTGAGGATATTGAAGTTGTCTTTCATGTGCCTCTCAGGTCACTCCTCTCATTGGCTCCTAAGGAGGATGGTTCCTGACTTCTTAGCCACTTCAGTCTTTAACAGAAAATAAGACACTTTTGAAGGATGCTGTGCCCAGCAGCACTGAGAGGGTGGCATGTTCTCTTTTTCTTCCCATAGCAGCGCCTGGAGTGCATCCCAGGCAAAGAATACATGCCAGTGATTACCAGTTCAGCAGGGAAGGGGGAACAGGCCACGAAGAGAGGAAGAGTGAAAGAAATAACTTGCAATTTACTGTGCTATGAGCCTCAGCACCTCGGTCTTTAATTTTGAAAGCACTGTGTAATGGGCTATAGAAATGTAAGTTGTTTTTCCTTTCTCAGATTTCTCCTAACGCATTTGCCACTGGTGTCAGCACCCCAGGAGGATAGAAATAACTTTATTTCTGCTGCCTCAGGTTTTCTTGCTATAAATAGTTGGAGAAAAATGGGGGGAAATAGTGTTTTATTTTCTTCATGAAGTGATCAGAGGGTTTGCAGGCATATAACCAATGGACTAAGTGATGAGAAATCAGAGAATACAAAACATCTGCAACCAAACGAAGGTTCTCAGGGGGACTCGAAGAAGCGTGCAGCTGACAAGATAAGAGTTGACAGAAAGGATGTCAGCTTCTGCTTTGGTATGACTGTGATCATATTTCTCATCAATTATTTACAGAAGGAAGATCTACATTAAAATTAATCACGGAATGCTGAATCGCTCCTGCACATTAATAATGAAACTACCGTACCAGATGTGAACAGACACCAATAATAGAATATGAAAGAATGCTTAACACACAAAGGGGGAGGGCCTGCATAAATGAAATGCCGAGAGGCTAATTACTGTACCCTCGCGAAGGCTGTGGCCTGCGGCCCAGACCGGCAGCCTCGGCCTGACTCAGAGTGTCAGTGTTGGGCTGCAGTTGTCACATTTAGAGCTATGTTCAGAGCTGCCCCAAACAACTATGTTTTTCTTTTAATTAAGTGTATTGGAACACCATTAGTTAGTGACAATATGTAGGTTTGGGGTGTACAATTCTATAATGTGCCATCAGTGTACAGTGTGGTGGTTGCTAGAGGAGAACGGAGTGGGGGAAGATGAAGAGGGAAAAGGGGCCTACCCACTACTAAGTGCTGGGGGGTTGAGTGCCGTTTGAGCCGTAGAGAGTGGTCCAGTAGAATTCTGGGAGGATGCACGGACCAGACGCCTCAGCCTGGACGCCTCTAGAATGGCAAACGTGAGCTCTCAGGTGGAACACTTCTCCTTTCCAGCCCTTCTCGTCATCCAGTGTGAACTTGGCGTACAGCGCATGCCTCCCCTGTGAATTCACTCTTGGTCGGCTCCGCTCACAAGGACTTGCTCTTTTTAAAACTTCCGTAGCATATTGTTTTCCCTAGAAAACGTTTCTAGCGTTTAGTTTGCTAGTGTGTGAATGCTGCCAGTAGCACTAGAATGTCCTATTTCCTACGGGGATATACTTGAGATGGTGTCTAACTTCAGTATGTTTCTCCAGGTTGAGGCGAGTTTCCAGTCGTCTTACCTGGCTGTGCATTAGAGAATTCCTGTGGGCCGTGAAAAGGCTTCAGGGTATTCGATCCACGATAACCTTCACCCTCCATCTGGCAAGAACTGAAGAGCCTGAAAGATTAGAGGGAAAAAAAGAGGCGGAATGTCATGCTAGGAAGTGAATGTGGTTTCACAAAAGAAGACCAGAATTTGATTTTAATCACTTACTGTACTTATGCAATTTGGAATTAGTCATTGAATTACACTTGGATCTTCCTATGTAAATGGAGAAAATAGTACCTATGCCCAACCTCATAAAACTGTCTGAATTGTTGAATACTAAGTGTATTGTATGTTGTAAAAAGCCACTCACAGCTACCTAGGAGGCTGTTTGGCATGTGGGTAAGGATACGGGCCCCAGGCACACCACTTGGGTTTGAATCCTCACTCTGCCAGTTCCTGGTATGACACTGATATCTCAGTGGCTTAGTTTCCTAATCTGAAAAATAGGGAAAATTATGGCATCTCATGAGTTCCCCTGTGTATAGTACTCCAGACAGTGCCAGTAAGCAAGTACAGAATAAATATTAGTTACTATTGCTTTAGAGAATAAATAGGAACATATTTGTTGTATAGCTTTTAAGTCAGTGCCTGGCACACAGTAAGGTCAAAGCACACATTACCACTGATGCTGTCACTACTGTGATGATGTTACGGAATAAGCTAAGCGTACAGGGTGATTTTCACAGGTTTCTATTTCTGGCATGCAACACCTTAAGAATGTCAGTTTTTCTCAGTTGGTGCTTTACTTATTTAGTTACCTGAAAACAGTCTCTGGTATAGCCTGTTACAATATTCTCTCTGTGCTAGGCTACAAGTCACGCACACTTCATCGGGCTGTGGTCAGAAGATTTAAAATGTCTTTAAAAGCCATTCGTGGTTGAGCATACCTGCCTGATGGAGAACTAAAGAAGACAATTTAAGGTTTTCATATCCAGAGGTACATGAAAGTACATATTTACTTCCAGTCAGGAAGCGAGTGTTTAGTAGAGCGATCCCATAAAGGTGAGAAAAAGTGGGTGAGCTGGAGTAACTCAGAAATGCTTTCTCAAAGTTCAATGGCTCTTCCACAAATCACGGCCCTTGTGGAAAACACTCGTGGCCACTGGACTAGTCCATGAGCTAGTAGAAAGGGGTTTCCTATGTTCTTGGTGGCAGAAGCTCCCCTATATTCATGCCTCTGTCAGCCAGGGCAGGTAGCAATGTAAAAAATGATCCACATAGTGTGTTACTCAGAAAAAGGTCAGAGGCACCATAATTCTTCTTTCTTTTCCACTACATCCTTCTTCCTCCATCTGTTTAGAGCAGTTGGAGTAAAAGTACTGAACTCTTCCAATGAGCAGGCAGAATCTTTGTATTTTTACCCAGAAATTTTATAACTACTCCCTGAATGACACCCATAAACCCAGCAGCTATCTGTCAGAAGCATGCAAATCAGGTCTCAAAGTCCATTCTTATTCTGTCAGGTGACGTTGCCCCATGGCACTTGGCTTCAGTGGGGACTTTGCCGGACTTGCCACCCACCTGCTGCTGCTCACCTGCCCTCCTCCTGCACAGCTGCAGTCGGGGGAGACTGCGACAAGGGGAGGGAGCCACAGCTGGGAACCTGGCAGTGAGGGCAGCTCCGGGCTATTCCTCTCACATGGCTGGGCCGACTCTGTCATTTAAAGCACAATTTCCCAAAGTGTGTGTTCAGGAATGATATTTATTGGATATCGTGAGACAAATAATGCTTTCCACAGCCCAGTGGCCCTATAAATGTGAGGATTTCTAGGATATGTGGTGAGTAGGTTTTGTAATGGCAAATTCCTCAGGGCCAGTAACATATTGGCACATATTATAGTTTAGCATTCTAAAAAATATATCAGCTGGTCTCTTGGCCAGTACATTCATCAGGTTACTTGGAATGATTTCTGGAGCATTGTGCTGAGAAATCTAACAGTCCATGAGAGGGAGGAATGGACAGAGAGCTTATCTCTCTGGATTCTTCCTGTCTCCTGTCTCTCACTGATTAAAATTCTCCTTTTAGGGAGTCATTTGCCCTGCATTTTAGGGCTGGGTCATCCAGCTAGATCAGGGGTGTCCAACTCATTTTCACCAGGGACCACATTAGCTTCGCGGTTGTCTTCAAAGGACCAAATGTAGAGCTCCTTGCCCCTAGTTAAGGAGTAGTTACATTTGTACAGTCTAAAATTACATTTGGCCCTTTGAAGGCAACGGCAAGGCTAATGTGACCCCCCAGTGAAAATGAGTTGGACACCCCTGAGCTAGACGGTAAGTAGCAGCCAGATCCCACACACTGTCGTGTGGCCGTGGCAGGGGCAACTGAAGACTCTGATCTGCAGCTGGTTTCCCTTTAGTGACTGAGCGGAGAAGGGACCAGTATGCATCCCCTCTACTGAGGCACAAACGTGGCCAGGAGACAGCCAGGGCAGGAGAGCGGTAAGCACAAGGCAGGGCAACAGAATCTGAGGGAGCTGTGTCTTTTTCTGACTCTCTTTGCATTTGTGACACATGCCAGATGCCTCGTATAAAGCAAAATCTGGTGCAAGAAGACTGCAAGGAAGCCCTGGGAAGGCAGAAGAGATGTTGGATACATGCTCTTGCTCTGAAGGAGTCTTAGGTCAGAAGCTAGTGTAGGGTATAAGAAACCACCAGAGAGGGGTCTAAGAAAACTACTACCAGCAAAGAAGATTTGAATTGAGTTCGGCCTTGTGTTCTAAGAGTTGCCTAGTGAAGGGTGGTTCTGTAAGAAGTTAGGACAAGAGATGATGGGGGGTGGCTTTATGCAAAGACCTTGGAAGAAATGTGGAAGTCAGCTAGGCTAGGTTGTGGCACAGTAAAAACAAAAGGGTTTAATGGATTACAAAAACTAAGAGTGAGCTTTGTTTCGGATGGCATATTAAGATGATTACCAGCTTAAGTTTGCTTTTTCTAAGAAAAAAGCATTTCTCCTTTGGACTCTCATACATTCTGTACTACTGTAATTTTATTAACATTAATTAGTTATCATGTCCAAAACTGAACTTCCGAGAGTCCCCCCCCCTTTTTTATACCTATTTTCCTTCAGTCTTCCCCATTTAAGTTAATGACAACCACATGTTAAAGTTGCTTAGACCCTATCATTTCAATTCTTCCTTGACTGCTCTCTCCCTCTCCTTAGTCATTCCACCTGTAAGCCCTCCTGGTTGACCTGTAAAAAGTATCCAGAATCTGACAACATCTCACAATCTCAGTGACTCTTTTAGCCACCATCTGGGTTATTGTTCCAGCCTGCTAATTGATACCCCTGCATTTATTCTGGCTTTGACTGTCTGCTGGCTACCTACTGGCTAGAATACACCTGGAAACATCCATGTCAGTCACTTTTCTGCTGAAAAACACTTAGTGGTTTCCTAATTTATTTAGAGTAAGAGCCAAACTCCCAAGAGTGATCTTTAGCTGTACATGATCTGGCTTCTGTTTACCTCCTGGTGTCTTCTCTCATTTCCCCTGTCTAGCCCTGTTTGTTCTGCTCCAGCCACACTGGACTCCTGCCATTCCTAAGACATTTCAGACATGTTTCTATTCAAGGTCCTTGCATGGACCAAGCCTTCTGCCTCCCGAATGCCTTTCCTCAGATATCTACATGACATGGCCTCTTGCCTCCTTTAAGCTTTTTCTTACATCAACACATCACGGACACTTTCCATAATCACTTAAAATTGTAACCCCTCTATCCTTACATCTGTATTCTCCTTCCCTGCTTTATTTCTGTCCCTAGCACATTTCACCTGCAGTGTATGATACATGTTTTTCTGTCTCCTTACCAGAATCTAAACTCCATGAAGACAGGGTTTTGGGACTGCTTGCTCATGGTTCTATTTTCAGTGTTTAGAAAAGTGGCTGATCCTTAGCAGGTTCTCTATAAATAATAAATAATAAATGAAATAAAATTTGGTGACATGTCTACTACAGTCATATGCCTGTCTGTTTTCATGTGGGCTTCTAAAAATATGGAATACTCTATTTTAATCATTAGCACTGAGCACCTGACTTGGCTCTTAGTAAACCCTTAATATTGGGATGGCCAAAAAGTCCATTTCATTTTTCTGTTGAATAAAAGACACATTTTTCATTTTCACCAATGACTTTTTTGATTTGGATATTTTGAGCATGTCAGCTATCTTTTGCTATTGGCTTCTAGTGGGTAGAGGCCAGGGGTGCTTCTAAACATCTTTCAATGCATGAGACAGCCTCACAGCAAAGAATTATTTGGCTAAAATATCAATAGTACCAAGAAACTTTGCAAATCACTTTTGACACGTTCAATCAGTCACAGCACCTTCTCCATACATTGCACAAATTGTTTTTTGCATTTCAGTTGCATTTTTACCTTTCTTGAAATAAGAAAGCCTAATATACCAAAAATGTTGCATATTTCCTTCCATTTTCAATATTAAAATGGCTGCACAAAAATTCACCAATTTTGATTAGTTTTTCTTTAATGCGCGCTGATATGACAGCTGTCACAAAATTGTTTCCAATGAAGTGAAAGACAACTATACACTATTAGAGTCATCATATGAAAAAAAATAAACAAACTTTTCTGGCAACCCAGTAACATTTTGGACTTGAAGGAAGGAGAGAATGGTGAGTTAACTCGAAGAAGTTGCTATAGAGAAACGTGTCATTTGGGGAAGATTGTTTTCGAAGCAGGTGGGTGAGAGAACAGGGAGAAAACGGACAGGTGTTGCAGACTTACTATCCTAACTGGTACATGGTTTCAGAATAACCGTTTGAGATAGGAAGTGCTTATGCCAAGTTAGAAGGTAAGATGACTTGGCTTCAGAGGCTTCAAGTAACTTGTCTATAGTCACACAGCTAGAGAGACAAAGCCCTTACACTTTCTGGTATGTCACATGATACCAGCATGCACTGTTGCTCACTCCAAGCCAAATACTTGCTTTGAACAAAATATCCCCAAGGATAAAATATCTTAAACGTTGCCTTAACGTATGGATTGATCATTTCTTCTGTTTTGTTGGTAATTTCTTTTCTTTTTCATGAAAGAAGTCAACTGTGTATTCAGTCAAACTTAATATTCCCTAGATAAAGTTTTGATTCTCTCAAAACATTCACTTATTTCTCAATCTTTTCCTGCTTCTCGGTGATTTTTACCTCCATCACCATCAAGGACCCTCCCTCAATTACTTGAATATCTATGATTAAGCTAAATCTTCATCTTTATTTAATTTGTGGGAGCTTGTGGAGTCTGGCAGCAAGACAGATGTGTGCAGTTAAGTTGGAAACCACAAGGCAGCGGTCCCCAACCTTTTAGGCACCAGGGACCGCTTTTGTGGAAGACCATTTTTCCATGACTGGGGCTGGGTTGGAGGATGGTTTCATAGTCTGCCATCAGATGCAGCCTAACTGTCACTTGCCACTTACTGACAGGGTTTTGATATAAGCCTGCAAGCAATTGATTTGTTATGGCCCCTTGCAGTCAAGCCTCTCTGCTAATGATAATCTGCATTTGCAGCCGCCCCCCAGCGCGAGCATCAGCACCTCAGCTCCACCTCGGATTGTCAGGCATTAGGTTCTCATAAGGAACGTGCAACCTAGAGCTCTCGCATGCGCAGCTCACAGTAGAGTTTGCGCTCCTCTGAGAATCTGATGCCCCGCTGGTCTGACAGGAGGCGGAGCTCAGGAGGTGAGGTGAGCCATGTGGAGCTGTTATAAATACAGATGAAGCCTCACTTGCTTGCCTGGTGCTCACCTCCTGCTGTGTGGACTAGTTCCTAATAGGCCCTGCTCTAGGTGGTGGGGACCCCTGCCACACGGAACACCCCAATCAGCAACAAGTGGACTTCAGGCTTGCTCATTAATGTTTCTCTTTGCTTACACAAGTTTATGTCTGGGAGTTACTTTGTGGGAAAACTGATCTGGTTAAATGAATTTATTTATTTGTTTGTTTGTCTGTTTATTTATTTATTTAAAAATTCTAACTGATCTTTGAAGTTTCCTCTAGGTCAGCTAGTCAGGCATGAAAGAGTCGTTGGTTCTGAATTAGAGATTGTTTTACTTGAGTGTATTTTTGAGTGGTATATAAAAATCAAGCTTATTTTCAGCACACCCTTCCTACCTCCAACAATTACAGCTAAGAAGGAAGCCTTGAGCAATCAAGTCTACGTGCCTGACAATGACATGACATCACCACTTCATGCAGTGCCGGTAGAAATGCACTTGGGAAGAGTGATTCTTGATCATGATCACAGTGGTTATTCAGAAGGGAAGCGTGAAAAAAAGGGAAAGGTGCTTTTAATTACACAGGAAACAGCTGAGATCTAACCAAGCATCTCCCTGGGGGGAAAAAAAATAATTGGAATTAAATGACCATCTGCACTATCACTGATTAGAGAAAAGGAGTGAAATTCGATTTAATTTTATAAAATGACCATAGAGGCTGAAGCATTGTGAAGAAGCACTTTATTAATAACATGAATAGAGATCACCCAATGTTACAACGATCTCTGTTTTCATGAACTTAATGAAGGAAAAAAAAGTGCTGGATTGTGTGAGTGGTGACTTACTCTCTCCATGATGTCATTTTAATATAAGTGGCTGGGAGTGTTTCGTCCAAACACAGTGAATGGCTCGTCTCCGGGAGTGGATTATCTCAGGGAGTTTGGAAGATGTACCAGAGTGAAGACAGCAGAAGAGCTGAGACTGACCCACAAGTTTTAAGGGGAGTTGAGAGGGACTATCCATAGCAAGCACTGAGTCTAAAAGTGAGATTGAGATGGCAAAAGGGCTATGAAACAAAGAGAGAAAGAGAGAATCAGAAATAGATAAAAAAAATAGAAAGCAATTTTTCATGCCAGTTATTATGTTAAATACTTACATATATTAGCATATGTTAATTCAATGAGCAGATTAGTGAGCCACATATGTATTAGGATTGCCTAATTTATTGTTGAGCAAATCAGAAATTAGAGAAGCTAAATAAATTACCTAAGGATCATGCAGCTCTTATATAGCAAAGCTGGGATGCTCTACCTAGATTTATTTTATTTCAAAGCCCATGTTCTCCTTCAGTATTTTAAACAATTTGTCAAACCAGGAGAGTCCTGAGTAATTTCTGTGAACACAATTTAGGTGATTGTAATATGCCTTTTTTTTTCTTAAATTCTCCTCCGAGGACATTTTTTCCTCGCTTTTTAGAGAGAGAGGAAGAGAGAGAGAAAAGCATCAATGGAAGAGAGCAACATCAGTTGGTTGCCTCCCATATGTGCCAGGACTGGGGATGGGGCCCACAACCTACATGTGTGCCCTGACTGGGCATTGAACCTGCAACCCTTTGGTTATGGGACAGACACTCCAACCAATGGAGCCATATTGGCCAGGACGATGGTGAGATGTCTTAATTTGCAAGTGAGTATGCTAAATTTGGGTAGGTTAGTTTCACTTAAAAAAAAATGGTTGGAGTTCACAAACATAAAGATGTTAATAAGCAGGGCATTCCCGAAGTCATAACTTGTGAATTTTTACCCCAGCTCTATGACAAATTTGGGGAATTTAAGGAATGTCCTTCCTCTTAGTAAGTTTCAGTTTTCCCATGTTTGTTATGATGGGATTAAATTTGTTGTCCATACGGGCAATATTTTCTTCTGTGGTGTATGTCTACCCG
Source organism: Macrotus californicus (assembly GCA_007922815.1). Classification (NCBI taxonomy): domain Eukaryota; kingdom Metazoa; phylum Chordata; class Mammalia; order Chiroptera; family Phyllostomidae; genus Macrotus; species Macrotus californicus. The sequence goes on from VMDR010004572.1 coordinate 49,924, forward strand.
ATCATTGGGGCTCAAAATGACTGTGAATGGTCCAAGTGCTCTGGCTTATGTCATCATATGCGCTAATATTCATTAAATTCTCAGTATACAGGGTCCTGCAGAAGTAAGGCCTGCTTGAGTGTGGTTGGTAGGGTAATAATATGGGTGCAATAATTTACAGTTTTAATTGGAACATTTCACCTAAAATGTCATATGGTGTGCTTGAGTGTGATATTATTATGTTAAAGAATTACATGCTTATGATTTTGTAATAAAAAAGGGGCATTATATAGGACACCATTTAAATACTTTATTTAATCCTTTCAACACAACTATGAGTTGAGGTCTGTTATTACTCCTATATTACAGGTGAGGACACTGAACACTAAAGCATGAAAAACATTCCCAGTGGCATATAGCTAACAGATGTAAACTCCAGGATTCAAATCTAAGTGTTTTAGTTTGAGAGTTTATGCCTTTAGTTATTATCCTTCTCAGCCTCTGTCATCACTAGATGACTGGAGCCCATAACTTTTTGTAGGTAACTACACATTCTAATGAACCCTAAAACACAGCGATGGAGCTGGGTGCTCCGTAGAGTATCACCCTGAGAAAAGCTCCTCCTGAAACTTTTTTAAAGATTTACTTTAAGTACTAATTTGAATTCCATTTGTACTTGAATCACCTTAAACCACATGCCAAAGTTATTAACATCATGATTCCCTTCCTAGGATTTTCTTCAGTGACAAAATGTTTAATTGTAAGTCTCCTCTTACGAATATAGATGCAAAGAACCTGAAGGAAATACTAGGAACCTGAACCCAAAATAGTTTATAAGGATTATATACCATGATCATATGGGATTTATCTTAGTAATGCAAGGTTGGTTTAATATTTCAAAATTAATTAATGTAACAAACCACATTAATAAAATACAGGACCAAAACCACACGATCCTCTCGATAGACACAGGAGACTTCATGACAAAACTCAGCTCTCACTCATGATAAAAGAGCTCAACAAACTGGGAACAGAATGAAATATCCTTAATCTGGTAAAAACCATCTGAAATAAAACCAGAGCTAACATCAGGAGAAATCCAGAGCTAACACCAGCAAGACAAGGATGTCTGTCATTGCCATTTCTATTCAACACTGTACTGGACGTTATAGCCAGGCCAATTAGGCAAGAAAATGGAATAAAAGGCATCTACATTGGAAAGAAATTAGCAAAACTATCTACTATGGTCTAAATGTCTGTGATTTCCCCAAATTCATATATTGAAATTCTAATGCCAGTATGAGGTATTAGGAAGTAGGACCTCTGGGAGTCATTAGGTCATAAAGACTCCATCCACAAGAACAAGCCCAATGCCCCGATAAAGCAGACCGGAGAGAGCTCTCTTACCCTTTGTGCCATGTGAGAAATCTGCCACACAGAGGAGGGACCTCACCCAACTGAAATCAGCTGGGACCCTGATTTCAGACTTCCAGGCTCCAGAACTGTGAGAAATAAATATCTGTTGTTTACAAGTTACTCAGTCAGTGATATTTTGTTGTAGCAATGATTCTGGATTAGACATTGGGGTTTTTTAAAAAGTATTTTTAAATTTAAAAAATATATTTATTGATTTTTAGAGAGAGAGAGAAACATCAGTGTGAGAGAGAACATTGATTGGTTGCCTCCCGTATGCATCCCAACAGGAGATCAAACCCACTACCTAGGTATGTGCCCTGACCAGGAATTGAACCCCCAACCTTTTGGTGCACAGGACGGTACTCTAACTGAACCACACCAGTGAGGTGTGGTTTAGGCAATGGTTTCTTAGATATGACGAAAACCATGGCAACAAAAGAATCAGATAAACTGTACATCTTTACAATGAAAGAATGTTATGCTTCAACGGTCACCACCAATAAAGGGAAAAGATACAACCCATAAATGGGAGAAATGTATTTCAAATTGTATAACTCATAATAAACTTATCTCTAGAATATACACAAACTATTATAACTCAATAATAAAAGTACAAATAAAACCAATGTAAAATGAGCAATGGGTTTGAACGAACATTTCTATGAAGAAAATAAGTAAATGGCTAACATACGTATAAAAATGTGTTCAGCACCATTAATCATGAGGGAAATCCAAACCATGGTGAAATGCCACTTGGCCCTCATGAGGATGGCTGTGACATGAAAGGCAGACTAAGAAGGTAATAAGTGTCTATGAGGCTGTGGAGAAATTGGAACCCTCCTGCACTGCTGGTAGAATGTAAGATGGAGCACCTGCTTTGGAACACATTTTGACAGCTCCTCAAGAGGTTAAACAGAGAATTACTATATGATTCAGCAATTTCACTCTTAGAAATGGACACAAGATAAGTGCACGTACATGTTCACCCTAAAACTTGGGCATGGATATTTATGACAGCATTACTCAAAATACCCCAAAAGCAGAAATAACCCAAATGTCTGTCAACTGATGAATAAATAAATAAAATGTGGTATTTTGAGACATGAAATGTTATTCTGGAATAAAGGAGAAACGGAGTGCTGAAAGATGCTACAACGTGGATAAACCTTGGAAACATTACAGTACGTGAAGGAAGCCAGCCACAAAGGACCGCATATTTTATGATTCTATCCCTATGACATGTTCAAAACTGGCAAATTTTTAGAGACAAGCAGACCTGTTGTTGCTTAGGACTTGCAGGGATAAAGGGATTAGTGGATGATGTCTGAGGGCTGCAGGTGTCCTTCTGAGGTAATGAAAATATTGAACACTGATTACTAAAAGTCATTGAATTGTATCCTTTGGACGGGCGAATTGTGTGGTATGTGACTTATATCTCAATCGAGCTGTTTAAAAATAGTATGTCTAACCACTTTGACAAAGAATCGTCTATGCATTTCATCATTGTTGGTTGGTACTACCTTCCTCTAAGACCAATTGTCTCTAAGCAATAATACCACTCCCTCATCCCTCAGCTCCTTTTGTGCTCAGACCCATAGCCTGGAACTAGACCTCCCGTTTGTTAAGTGTGATTTATGATTTTTGCTCAAAGAACTCAGAAAGAAGAGAAGACATTACATGTGGGATGAATTGGCAAGTGCTTTATGAAGAAAGTGGCCCTTTTTAAAGATGAATTCTCCAGATTAGGTAGTATTTCAAAAATTATACCATTTTTCCCATTTACTCTCTCCTGAGTCATTGTCAGAAGATGTAAATTCGTATCCCCGCCACCAATAGCCCATTTTGTGGTGTATCCTTACCGCCCAAAGTGTCTCCTGCTATTTTTGGCTGCTCTATAGAACAGTTCCTTCTTATATTTAGCAGAACTCTCATTTCCAATAAGTTGAAAACTAAATGCTTCTGTTTTTTAGCCCTTAAGTCCAATAGATTAGTCAAATTTCTCCTTTCATCATGACTACTCTTCATTGATTTGCAAGTATCTATCACGCCCAGGAGCAAAGAGGTGAGGTGTAATAAGCACAAGAATTTGATCGAGATAGACAGACCATGGGCCTTGAGCAAATTACTTTAACATCTCTGAGTTTTACTTTCACATCTGTAAAATGAGAACAATAAAGCCTACCTTGCAGAATTCTTAATGGAATTTGTTGAACAGCTCTTATTTTTAAGTGCCTAACAGAAGGTAGGTGTTCTAGAACATTAGTTTTCTTCTCTTTACTGTCCCCTGCTTCAACTTTTTTTCCAGTAAACTTTTCCAGCTATTTGAATCATCTGAATTATAAAATGATTATAAGTAAAATGTGGAAACTACGCTGGCCTGTAAGCATAGGTTAAAATGGAGAGCAAGCAGAAGGGATTCCTCAGACCTCATAGGCATGTAGGAAGCCTGCATTATAGGGAACTCACAATATGTCATCTACCGTATAGGCTGGATGTGTACCATCCTTCCTTCCTCTGGCCATCCATAAGAAATTCTTCCCAGTCCTATTCAAGTGAATGTGACCACCATGCTTAGTAGTTTCTTGAACAATCTTAAGCGTGTACTGTTATTATCTGCACCATACTTACGAGAAAGCTGAGACTCAGTGCAGTGGAGAGACTTGCTGGAGATTTCATAAACAATGCCATTCTATCTCCAAAGTGTCCCTCTTCATCACACCCAGGAGTAGCGGGCTTGGGTATCAGTTACCCTGACTTTTCACGAGAAGTAGGGCTGGCCCCTGCAAAACTCCTGAATTTGCTGTGGTTTGATTCTCTTCACAAGGAGATAAAACTAAAATAAATAAAAGAGCACCTGGTTAGTGAATGAGAAAATCAAAGTCCTCATTTGGGCTATGCCACTGAATGACTATGGGAGCCTGGGAAAGTCGCTACTTTCAAAGAATAATGTTAACAAAACTATATGGAGATCATAGTTTATGTACTTTTTAAATGCATCATTTTTTAAAACCTTCAAATCTTCCACATCTTCTCCACCCCCATCTCCACATTGCAAAGCCATGCATCTACATAATGGCTTTCCTCATTTCATCTTTCTATCTCCTCTTTATGTTTTGTTTTGTTGCAGGAATAACTCACCCAAGACTGATTCCAGGTAGGCTTTCCACCAGAACAGAAGTTAGCATCTTACAAAACTCCTTGGAAACCTGCCACAGTCCCAAATTGTGGTCTTCTATCTCTGGCTACCCTGAAATTCTCTCAGGCGGTCTGTACCATCAACATTATTTTTACAATTATGCCCAGATGTTATTTACCTTTCTGTCATCCTCTCAGGAGTGTGCAGTGAAGTCTGCCAGAGGCTGCCTGACATGCGATATCACAGCAGACTGGATGCAGAAGCAGATATGAGAATCCAGGTGTCTTCCAGTAAGTCAGACAGTAGAGGATTTGCAAAAATGTACAGCAGTGTCACTGGTTTTTCTTTTGCTGACATTTTTTTGTTTTGGAAAACACAATGTTTACTTAAAAAGGATATTGTTCCTGTTAACATGGAAAGGGATTGTTATTTTTAAGTGAATTAATACATATTTTAATAAATTTATGTTTTAATTATGGCTAGTATAGTGAATATGACCCACCCACATAAACATATATTTTTGGAGTTTTCAATCATTTTTAAGAGCTGAGAAGGGTCCAGACACCCAAAGTTTGAGACCTCCCTGGCCTTAGGCCGTCTGTCCTGATGGAGCGCTGAGGGGGGCTAGTGCTGCAGGCTACGCACACCAGGGAAGGGGCTGATAGGTCCGCAAGGCCTGCTGCTGTGTGTGGCCCCCAGATGCCATGGCAGCAGGAGCTCTTCATCCACTGCTGCTCTTATCTCGGTGAGTTTCCACCACTAAACTTATTTCAAGAAGAGTGTGTTTGCCTTGAAGCATTCTTTGCGCATATTCATTGGGTAGCACTGATTTAAAACTTCTGTTAAACAAACATGAGTTCAAAAGTAAAACCCAGTTAGAGGTTCTCAGAAATAAGGTGAGTCAAAAATTATGAAGGACATTTATCTTCCTTTTTTGGATTCTGGAATTTTAGATTTTTCTGGTTTTGTGTACGGAGTCAAGGAGAGTTATTGGCTACATGAAAGGGGAAGGCTGCAGGCACCTTTGAGAACGTTCTCATTAGTCTAAGTCCCAGGGATGGTTACTGTGCTATGTTGATAGGAGGAAAAATGACAAGAATGTCTGGAATAGATGACAGTCGGTTGCTCTAGCAACCTCTAATTTGTTTATGTCAGCTAGTATTCAATACCCTTGAAGAATCTACGAAGATACTGACTTGCTTAGGCCAATGGGAACAATAGCAAATATGATTCAAGCAGAGACTTGATGTGTTCACATTAATGGTATCTTTTCTTGCTGCTCTAGCACCCCAAGCCACCATGTAGACAGGCGTAGGTTAGCTGGCTTGATGTTGAGAGATGTGTGACATGTGTCGCAGTTTCCCCCTCACCATTGCAGGGAGGAAATCAACTGTGAGATGTGAGACCGAGGATATTCTGAACCAACCAGCTCCCACCCACCCCACACCTGGCCACAGACGCATGAACAAGGCGAGATAAAAGCCTGGGCACACCACAACTACCGAGTGGAATTGGCTGTTTTAAGGTTTAAATTTTGGTTCACTGACTATATAGCGGCAGACATTTGATGTGGACCTTTACTGTGATTTTAATGCTTGTAAAAATCCTTATGGAAACTGCTTTGTTACTGGTTGAGTCTGTCACATGACCTGACTTCTACTGAGGAAGCAAAGGAGCTAATAAAGTCTGTCAAGATTTCTCCCTGAATTTGTGTTACCGCTGAGCCTTAGAAGCTTTTGATGTGAATGAGTTTGGCAGGGAGGCTGTGGGAAGGTTAGATGAGTAACGGCAGAGAGTTTGGACGAGGTGCCTTTGTTTGCTTAACTGTAAAAACCTTTTTTTGCACTCTAAGCCTTGGTTTTCTCCAGCAAATGAATTGAAGCACTGAAAATGTCTTTTCCTTTGCCCCAGGAAATTTTGAAAAAAATTCTCTGCTACAGTATAATAAATAATTATGAGTTGATCAAATAAAGGTTATTTGTTAACACAGTGGAGATGTGGAGATGTGACTTATTAGGAACAGCAAACTGGTAGCAGAACTTGAAGCCTTAAAAGACAAAATGAAGCTATTAGGAAGAAGTCAGTAGAAGAGGTCGGACTGGAGACTCAGTGGGAGGAACCACTAAAGCCACTTATTAAGTCTTCCATAGGGACATTTGACAATGGCCAGGCACTGCTGTATGTGGATGTCCCAATTCAAAGGAATGCACATGGGTGTCAGCAGGCTTAGTCCAAGAGTGACAGAACCTTTTTATAGCAGGAACAGGACCATTTTCTCTAAGCTTACGTGCTTGGACTTTAGAGTTGGCGGGAATTGGAACCAATTTTAGCTCCACTGCTGACCGGATATGTGACCCTTTCCAAGTCATGGTCTATGAAATGAGGTACTAAAGAAACCTAAAACAAAACAAATAAACAAACCTACATTTGAGCATTGTGAGAATCACATGTGCCTCTTACAATTTATTTTTATTTATTTATTTTTTGGTGACACTGCAGTCTGTTATGCAAAGAAAATGTAACACTGTTTTAGGGCCACATTATGACTTTTGTAGGCCTTTAGGTGGTTCTGCCTTTGTGGGCCCCATCTCCCATAAAAACATGTTGACATTATATTTTATGACTGCATTGGTATAAAGACAAATGCCATCTTTGACTTTAAAGGTTAATTTTTTTCCTTCTTATTTTAAAAGAAATTAAAACATTTTGTGGGGGAAAAACGTAAGAGATCTAAGCATTCTCACCATCAAAAAAAAAAGGAAGGAAGGAAGGAAAAGAAAGAAGAGTTAAGTAGGTAAGGTGAGGTAATGAATGATGAACGTGTCAATTATCACTGTCTTGGTAACCTTTTCAAAATGTATACCAATCATCATGTTGTAAACTTTGAATATATACAATCATATATGTCAATTATTCCTCAGTAAAACTAGAAAAAGAGCCCTTGTTAGTATGGCTCAGTTAGTTGGAGCATCCTATTCGTGGTTGCCCATTCGATTCCCAGTCAGGGTGCATGTGAGGCAGATGATTGATGTTTCTCTCTCACATCTATGTTTCTCTCTCTCTCTCTTCCCCGCCTTTCTCTCTAAAATCAATAAATATATTTTAAAAGTTTTTTAAAAGCTAGAAAAACAAAAAGTAATAGAATTTCCAAGAACTTCTGTCAAGATGTTGAGAAGGAGAGAATGTGGGAGAGAGTCCATTTGAGGTGAATCTTTTTCATTAATAAGGTATTTTTGAAAAAGGAACTAACCTATAAGATAAAAATATAACTGATAAGTTTAAAGTTGAAATGTTTTCACTGCTACTCAGCAGTCTGTACATGCTTATGAGTGGGGTGGGGGAGGCTGAGCATAAGGAAGACTCAGTCAGTTGTAGAAAGCAAAAAGTCAGTGCTGATGTATCCAATACACAGCGGACACAGCACTGGGAGCCAGAATACTTTCTTTCACAAATATTGGTTACACATAAGTGTCCTTGGGCCCATTGTCTCCATTGTTTTGGTCTAGATTGCTAACATCCCATGAGAAAGGAAACAAAGACAAAAGAGGAAAACATAAATTAGAAAGCAGATCACAAAAATAGCTCAACTGTTAAATATATTCAAAAGAAAGATCTTTGGAAAAATTTATTAAAATATATGTGCTTCTGGCAAAGCTAAAAAAGAAAAAAGTAAGAAAGCATAAATAAAAAGAGAAATTTCTGGGGGAATAATTCATGCAAAAATGATGTGAAATTATAAATTGTGTGCACATACAAATGTGAACATCCTAACAAAGTTGTTTTCTTCTGTTAATCTAACCATATAAATTAATGAAATAAAATAGTGTTGAAACAATATACGAACACATGCAAAATATTTTAAATGTTATCTAAGAATTATTTCTAAAAGTCTCTTGAGGTCAAATGTTTTTATTGTAGCGCCTTTCAAACTGTTAGCCAATTCCAATGCTATAAAAATCAATTTTTCCACAAATATAAAAGATGTAAAGCCACTCAATTTACTTCATGAAGCAAGCATAGCTGATTTCAAAACATTACAGAGATGGCACATAAAAGGAAACTGTGGATCAAAGAATCCTATATATTCAAAGTAAAAGGCTAGTGAATCAGACCCAACAGTGCAAAGAGAGAATAATCTACCAAAAAGAAAAGTAAGATTCACTACTGAATTGCAAGTATGATTTGTTATTTTGGAACCTAAATCATGTAAGTAGGTAAAAAATGTACATCCTAAGTGATTATTAAAAATTATCTGGTAAGTTTCAACTATTATTCTGATTAACATAAATCAAAAATATAAAAATTACTCACTCTAAATATTCTAGTTATAACGTCTATCTGA